>KN805430.1:72874-105642 GCA_000818945.1 Schizochytrium sp. CCTCC M209059
GGGAGGGGGGGGGGAAGGGTTGTTAAGTCAATTAATGCAGCTTGCTTGCTAAGCAAGCGAAGCGAAGCGTCTTGCTCAAGCTACGAGAATATCAGGTTGAAGGAAAGGACTTCACAGAGGGTTTGAGCATTTCGGCTTGAAAAGCCGAACGCCGACGAGGCGACGAGTCTCGGCAGTCGCGTTGCGTTGCGTTGACGAAAAGAAGGGGAGAAACCTGTGAGACGCAGCAAAGCTTTGCTTGCTCGCACACTTGGTTTGCTTCGCTGCTTGCGTTACGTGCAATCGTCGAAGAGCGTGAGAGGCGAGAATGGCGGACGCTGGCGAAGAAGAAGCAGCGCCCGGGTACACGGTGCACTACCTGGACGGTCACAAGGAGAAGACGACCTGGGTAGAACGTGCGGGCCTTGCTGTCGTGACGTACGCCAATGGAGACCGATTCGAAGGTAGATTTAGCAGCCATCGCGAGCGCGAGGGCCATGGTCGGTACACGTGGGCAATCACCGATGAAGAGGGCGCCCCGACGGGTGAGACGGCCACCTATGACGGCGAGTACCGCCAAGGTCGGCGACACGGCGTGGGCATGATGCGCTATCCGGATGGAAGCACCTACGAAGGACTTTGGAGCGCCGACTTGCGTCACGGTCGAGGTACACTTACATACGCAAACGGTGACACATACACGGGTGAATTTCGCCAAGGCAAGCCGCACGGTCACGGTGCTTACCAATTTGCGTCGCCAAAGTCATACCTATTGGGCCAATGGGTCGAAGGTGAGTTTATCCGTGGGCGCTGGGCCAAGACGGATGGAAGCGCGTACTATGGTCAATTCCAGGACGGCCAGCCCATTCACGGTGGCCTCTTTTACAACCCAAACGGACTCAAGCAGGAAGCCCGCTACGAGGAGGCCAAGGGCGGCGAGGAAGACGATGACGCTGGTGCAGACGAAAATGCGCCGCTTTCGCGCGCCTTGGTAGCTGGGCGGATCGAGGAGGCGCGCGCCGGTCCAGGCCATTACACGTCGATCGTGACCGATCCTCTGGATAGTGAAGACTTTGTCGTGTGCGCGCGCAAGCTCGTGCCTGAAGACGGTGGCGAGACAAGCCCGGAAGCAGACTCGGAAACGGTACAAGGTGAGTGCTCCGCACTGCAAGAGCTCTTCGAAAGCGTTGATGTGAACCACGATGGTAAAATTGCAGTGGATGAGCTGCTCTTGGCACTCAGCGCTTCGGAATCCTTTCAGCAGCTCGCAGAGGCGGCACCGATCGTGTGCGAGGCGACGTTGCATGAGTCCGTCAAGAACATTGACAAGGACGGAGACGGTCTGCTCTCTCTGCAGGAATTTACCGACTACTTTTATGCAATGAAACTCTTTGCTCTCGTTGACGCGGACGGGTCAAAGCAGGTGCGCCACAGCGAGCTCCAGGCTTCTTTGCGAGCGCATCCGGACCTCTTTCCATCTGCTCTCTTGGCCAGCACCTCGTCGAGGCCAACGTCGCGCATTGCCATTTCCGGGTTCTTGTCCGCAGCTGACAATGACGACGATCGACTTTTGTCCTTTGACGAATTTCTCTACTTGCTCTTTGTGTCGCCGCAGCAAACGGCTGCCGTGTAAGCATTGGAGTCGAGGAGAAAAAGAGGGGGGAGGGAACCGGAAACAGGTGAGAAGTGTTCCGTTCCATGCGCACGTTCTGCCAAGCCAGTGCGTCGATTCATTACTCCTTGGACTTTTGGAGGAGAGTACCTTGTAGTAAATGGCCAAAAGAATTTCCTTCGCAGATTTTCTGATTGTGACCGCCCAGAATAAAATTACAATGAGAAAGAAATTGGATTTTGTCGCCTGCTCACAAGCGGGCTAGATTACGTTCATACTACCAGACACGGCCCAGCTCTAATTTTGTGCGCTTGTTCTGCACAATGATTCGAGGGGCATCCTGAAAAGGCGAATATCTCCGGCTCAGCGGCTGATACTTTGCAGCCTCCGTCTCAGGCCATGGTAAGCCGAGGCTCTCGATTGCTGCTCGCGTCAAGGGACCGACAGTGTCGCGTTGAATCAAATCAAGACGAAGGTTTCTGAAAAGCAAATTCTGCAGTTCACTCTCGAGCCACGGGCAGTTGGCATCTTGAATCGGGTTCAAAGCTTCCGCACAAGTCCTTGCGCCGTGCTCAGCGCCTTCATCCCAGGTAATTTCCAACGCCTCGTTGGCGTTCTCACCAAAAACAACCGGAAGTACCGCCCAGGCGCACTCGTGCATGCGAAAGACGCTGGCCTCCGTCTCGCGAACAACCTCGGCAAAGAGCTTTGCTGCTGACATCGGTTTAGAGACGTCGAAGTAGACAGCCTCCGCGAGCCCTCGAAGGACTGCCGAGGCCTTGGCGCGTCCCACTGCAAAATCGTGCGGGTTGATGCCATTGTCTTCCGCAAAGAGACACGCGTTCGTAACGAAATCGTGGTGTCCCATGTGCGGCGGAATCACGAGAGGCGCAAAGACGAGCGACCGTTCGTCGATGTGCATGATGACGTCAAAAAAGGACGCCCGTGCTGCCTCGAGGGCTTCGATTTCGATCATTGCTCGACGCATACGGCGAGCCCGCGCCAATTCCGACTTGTCCCAGCCTCGAAAGAGCACTCCTTTTTCCAAGTTGCGCGCATTCTGGAATTTTCGCTTGCCACGCGGCGGCGCCGTCATGGGCGCAGTGACCGTAGTTGGGGCGATGGGGTCGCTTTCGTTGTAGCGAAGAAGACAGCGAATTGGAAACCTTGCCCCGGATTCCGTAGCGGCCGAGGCGGTAATCACTTTCCGATTCAACTCCCCACCGTTGACCTTGGCGCGGCGCATTGCGTTGACCTCAATAGCATCCTCTGGAGGTACACGAAAGACTCGCCTTGTCCAGGCGCGTAGCTCTTCATTGTTCCAGCTCGTGACAGAGTACGGGCTTGGGTACCGAGGCTTGTCTTCCTCGGGCAGAGGGCCAAAGGCGTCGAGGTAAAAGAGGATCTCCACATTCCAATTATTGTCGATCTGGGGCTGCACGACGTGCCGAATCTTGGATTCAATTTCCAGCATGCTCGATTCGCCTGTGATGAGAATGGCCATTTTCTTTCGTTCGTCGCGTTCAGGTTCACTTTGCACTGCTGATGCTTTGCCGTTCTTTTGCTCTGCAAGTTGGCGCGTGACCGAATGGAGGACAGCGTCGCGGCTCGCGGCGATGGCTTGCTCGATGCGCATGTAGTCGACGTTAACGGTCTGAATGGGCTCGATCGCGGATGACTCGGTCGCAAGTGAACGGCGTGTTGCCGGCTCGACTTCGACGGGGTCATCGTAGTCTTCGTTGATTCCGCTGTATGCAGAGGCAACCATGTCTGGAGCGCGGAGCAAGTGTCGGGAATCGTGTTGCCGTTGCAATGCCTCCTCAACGTGGAGAGCGAGGTTGTTGGCGGTGATGATCCATCCCACGCCAAGCGCGGCGGCCGCGAGCAAAAGAATCCTCGTGGACCTTGAGAACCCTCCTGCCGACGAGGGCGCGTCTTTCCCGGCCATTAGCGGCGAAGGAATGCGCTTGGTCTGCGGCATCATTCGTCTTTCGCGCCACCCTTCTGATGTCGGACCACACGGACTCGGCGGCGAAAAGAGTTTTGCTTTTGGCGCCACATGCCGTGTCATGCGAGCAGTTGCAGTAGCAGGTGGGTGGGGTGGGTGGGCGAGCGCGCGTCCCAACCTTTCGGAATGCGAGGCATCCAGCAGCATAACTGCCGGGCTCGGCGCACCTTACGGGTCCGAGCTGTGTCTCGCGCGTCGCGTGCCACTGGAGCGCAGTGCCGAGTCACTGTGCCATCGACCGTAACGTAACGATCAAGTTCAATAGGCCTGGATGAATGAATATCTGCAGTTGGACACGCATCGGCAGGGGCTGCTGCCCTACTGACATCTCGAGCACGGCAGCCAGTGCAGCTAGCTGGCTGGCTCGCTAGCTGGCTCGCTCGCGGCCCTCGCCGTGGCAGCGCGTCAACGAAAGCGACAACGAGAGTGACGGCGGCGCCAGAAAAATGGCCCTCCATCGTCCCTCCCATCAGCCGGCAGCGGGCAGTTATCATCATACTTGGATCAACCGAGACCAAAGCTTCTAGTCAAACGCGCCGCAGCCATCCCACTACTACCTAGGCTTAGGCCTACGACCTCGTCTAGACTCGCCTACTACCTAGGTGGTGTGTCAAGACAATCACGCTGGAGTGACTGCTGCTGCTGCTGCTGCTGTCCATCCTTCTTGTCACCGACAACGACATTTTTATAGCCACCGGAGTGTGTAGTGTAGAGGCTGACACTGCCAGTGAGAACGAGAACGCTGTCTCAGGTGACGGGCCATCACGGGCACTGACTGACACGGTGAAGTTGGCTACCACTGCTGCTCGTGCGCAGCTTCCATGATCTCAGCCCTTGGCTCCCCGGCCCGGTCGACGTGCGTGGTCGCTCGCCACTCACACGCACCAAGCAACCAAGCAGCTGCGACAGCACCAACCACAACCAGCAGCCCATCGTCATGTCACACTGCGACTTGCACGCTGCAACTGCGACAGGGCCTCACACTGCTTCAGCGAGGCCCCTGCACGTGCAGCAAGATGTCGTTCGTCCTCGGCAGCACGGCGAGGCTGCCGCCGCCGCCCGCGGCGACTGCGAGCGCGAGCGGACGCGCTGCGCCTCCTCGTCTCGAGTCGCGCGTCGCGGCCCCTGTCGCCGCCACGGCCTGCGCGCTCGCTCGCTGCCTGCGCGGCGCGCTTTTCTCGGCGCGCGTGCATGGTCCTGCGCGACCCCGGGTCGCCCCCGCCTCCAGCCCGCCTCTAAGCCCCGCTAGCCCCTTCCTACGCAGCCGGCCAGCCAGCCGGGGCTCAGCCGCGATTCTCCGCCGGGCCACTGACGCACGGCCGCTCCTCCTCCTCCCCTGCTTCGACCCGCCGCGAACGCCGCGCCTGCGCCTGCGCCTGCGCCTGCGCCTGCGCCTGCGTCTGCGCTGGCCGCGGCCGGCTCGGTACCGTCAGCCAGCCAGCCCGCCCGGGCCGTACTCGCTCGCGCAGGCGGCGCGGCCTCTCGCGCTCGCTGCATCATCCCTCCCCCTCCCTCCTCCCTCTTTCCCTCTTCCCCTCTTCCCCTCCGCGCCTCTCGGCCCGCGCTTCGCCGCTTCGCCGCTTCGCCGCTTCGCCGCCGCCGCCGCTGCTCTGCTCTGCGCTGGCCCGGCGTCCATCCCCGTCGCAGGGCGGGCGAGCGAGTCCCGCTTGACGAGCCTCGCGATGCCGGCCTCGCGATGACGCTCTCGCGACGACGGTCTCTCCGGTTCGGCGCCGCAGAGCAGAGCAGAGCGGAGCAGAGCGGAGCAGAGCAGAGCAGAGCAGAGCAGAGCAGAGCAGAGCAGAGCGAGCGGAGCAGAGCCGGAACTGCGCGGAGCGAGGCGGGCGGGGCGAGCGAGAGCGCGCGGGATGGCGCTGGCGATGCCGGCGGTGCCGGCGGCGACGCTGGCGCGGGGGCTCGTGAGCGCGGAGACCCTGCATGTGATGCTCGCCGTCGTCGCGCTCGCGGTGTGCGTGGACGCGGCGCTGCGCAGGCGGACGGCCAAGGCCTGGCGCCCCGCGCTCTTCGTGGAGGAGGAGGAGGAGGAGGAGGGCCTCCGCCTCGCGGCGGCGGATGACGCGGCGCCTTCCGCGGCGTCTTCTGCGGCGCCCTCCCGGAGGAGAAGAAGGGCCAGCGCGCACTCGCGCAACGCTTTTTCGCCGCGCTCGTATCTCGGCCGCCTCAGGAAGCTGCTGGGCGACGACGAGGTCTCGCACAGGAGGGTCGGCCTCGCCGTGGCGACCAGCGCCGCCGGCCTCGCCGCAGCCCGGGCGGCCTCGCGCAGGTTCGAGCATGTGCCGTACGCGGACGAGATGACGGCCGCGGGGAACCGCGTGTCCTACTACCGATCCGCGAACAACCAACGCGTCGCGGACGCCTTGCGGTCGCTCGAGGCCTACGCGACGCCTACCTTTTACAACAAGCACCTCATGACCGGCGCGCCGATCCTTCGCATCGACGACGACGACCTCCTCTTCCAGCGCCACGTGCTCTCAGCGCGCCTCGACGGCCATCTCGTCGAGGTCGCGGCCGACACCCTCGCCTCGCCGCGCGCCTCGCTCGACTCGCCCTCCTTCATCGTGGTGCCTGGCTTCGGCGGGTCATCGGAAAAGAACCTGTACCGCATCCTGGCCAAGTCCATCGCCGAGAGATTCAACGCGCACGTCCACATTCTTCACGAGCGCGGAGAGGGCGGTGTCCCGCTTCGTTCGCACAAGCTGCACAAGATGGACACGCGGATGCTCGAGGCGCTCATCGAAAAGGTGCGCGCCGATCGCGGAATGCAGGTCCCTCTATTCGGTCTCGGGCTCAGTCAGGGCGGGTCGCTTCTCCTCAAGTACATTCAAGGTTTTGCCGCGCCCGGCTCGCCTCCCTGCCCCTTTGCTGCCGTCATGACCGTCGGGTGTACCTTTCAGTACCAGGTGGGGCTGCAGCTGATGGAGGTTAACGGCCTCGTTGGCCGCTGCTATTCTTACATTCTCGCAAAAATGCACATTGACATTTTGCGTCGTAATAAAGAGGTGCTCGATAACCTTGACAATGTAGACATCGGCGAAATCGCTACCTGCAGCAACCTCAGCGACCTCGACCGCAAACTCGCAAACCCTGTATATGGCCACCACAGCGTCGTTGCCTATCACGATAGCTTCAACCTCGTCGAGCAGGCGCACAACATCAACATCCCGGTTCTTTGTCTCCACTCCGAGGACGATCCTCTCTTTTCGGATGACACCCACCGCATCCAGCGCGCCGCCGCGCGCTGCAGCGATCGCATCGTCTTTTTCAGCGTTCCGCGAGGCGGCCACCTGAGTTTTTGTGAGCGTGGCACGCGGTCGACTTATGTCACCCGTGTTGCGGATCGTTTCTTCAAGACGCTCCTGCAGCAACGGCCTGTCGACGGCCAGTAGGTGAGTGAAGAGAGCCGATCCCGCCCTGCCTGCCTGCCTGCCTGCCTGCCTGCCGCAGTCTTGCGAAATGAATGACTACCTAATTAATCCTTGCCCTCCATCAATTACATATGACTCTTACATGCAAATTTTCTACTTGCTCACGAATAGAGACTCATTTCTTGCCGCTCTTTCGTTTCGACTGGTGTCCTCCGTGTTGCGGATCGTTTCTTCAAGACGCTCCTGCAGCAACAGCCTGTCGACGGCCAGTAGGTGAGTGGAGAGAGCTGATCCCGCCCTCCCTGCCTGCCTGCCGCAGTCTTGCGAAATGAATGACTACCTAACTAATCCTTGCCCTCCATCAATTACATATGACTCTTACATGCAAATTTTCTACTTGCTTACGAATAGAGACTCATTTCTTGCCGCTCTTTCGTTTCGACTGGTGTCCTCCGTTTTGCGGATCGTTTTTATCCAAGACGCTCCTGCAGCAACAGCCTGTCGACGGCCAGTAGGTGAGTGGAGAGAGCTGATCCCGCCCTCCCTGCCTGCCTGCCGCAGTCTTGCGAAATGAATAACTATCTAATTAATCCTTGCCCTCCATCAATTAGGCCTACATGCAAATTTTCTCTGATTTATTCTACTTGCTTACGAATAGAGATTTACTTCTTACCGCTCTTTTGTTTCTTGTTCGATGATGAACCCTCTTTGTTCTTGCTCTTGCTATCCTTGTTCTTGCTATCCTTACCCTTGCTATCTTTGTCGTCCTCGTCGTCCTTGTCTTGCGAAGCCTTGCGTTTGCCCGACTTGGCCTCGCCGGGACCCGGATACTTTTTCGCAAGCTTATCGACGTCAAACTTGGTTCGTGACGACTTGTAAGTCATGCAGCGGATCTTGCCGAAAATCTCGCGCTCGCGCCACCCCTGGTCGTGGATCCCCATAATGCTCCAAGCCACGCCGACAATCGAGTTAGGATCGCCGCCGTCAAGGTTGTAAATGTCGTTGAGCCGAAAGCCGTAGTCGAGTGCCTCTTCCGGCGTCTTAGTCCAGGTGAGAAGCTGCTTTGCCCAGTACATGCGCAGCCACCCGTGCATTTTGCCTTCGTCGCGTGCCATCACCTGTGCCGCATTCCAAAGTTCATCATTCGTGCGCGCCTCAGCGAGCTCCTCGAACGAGTAAATGTGCGGTCGCTTGTCCTTGGCGTGCTCTTTGAGCGTTTCACGCGCCCAGTCATAGGCCGCGTCAAGGGAATCGTACTCGGGAACATAGTGGCAGTAGTTGTCCGTGAGCTCGCGGCGAACGAGCGCCTCCTCTTCAAAGCCATCAATCTCCTTGGAGGAAATCTTTCCATTCTTTTTCGCGTACGCGCGCGCCTCCATGAGAACGCGCTGCGGAGCAATGAATCCGTAGTTCATGTACGGTGACATGTTGGAGAGTACGCTTTCGTTCGGGTCGTTGCGGCACTCGCTGT
Source organism: Schizochytrium sp. CCTCC M209059 (assembly GCA_000818945.1). Classification (NCBI taxonomy): domain Eukaryota; class Bigyra; order Thraustochytrida; family Thraustochytriidae; genus Schizochytrium; species Schizochytrium sp. CCTCC M209059. Next base: position 81,331 of record KN805430.1, read on the forward strand.
ATTTGCCGAGTCGCTTGGCGTCAAGGAAGCGATCCAAAATCTTCTTTGCCCCCGAGGGGCCGGGCGGAAAGCGGTCGTCAACGGGCTTGACGCTCGTATCGAGCTTGTGGCCCGACTTGAGTTCTTCGAGCATTTTATCAAAGTCTGTCTCCTTGAGCTTACCGTCAGTGTTTGACGAGGGCATCTTGGACAGCTCTGGAAACGCGTCAAAGAAGTCATCCTTCTTTCGGTTGATCTTGGGGCGAATCGTGCGTGCGGCGTACTCGCGCTTGTCTGATGCCTCCCAGCACGGCACAACATTGTGAGCGTCGACGAGGCACACGGGGATATCAACGGACTTGGTTACCTCGGCATCCCAATTACGCTTGGGTCGCATCGGAAAGAAATCCATGACTAGTGCGCGCGCTTTGAGGTCCTTGCACGTGGAAACGAGGTCCTTGGCCGGGTTCTCGCTCAGCGAAACATACATGGGAATGTTCTTGGCGTGCAGCGCCTTTTGCGTCTCCGCGAGGCCTTTCAGGCCGAACGAGTAGTGCCGCAAGTTCCAGTGCATGTACTTTGTGGGGACTAGCATCACTACTGCCAGCGAGGCGTTCTTGGCGAGCGCCAGACTTTGCGCCTTGAGAAGCGCCCAGTTGTCCTCCGCCCGTTTCTCCCTGTGCATCCAGTACACCACCGGGCCGCCGTCATTCTTGCCCTTGGCGACTGCGTCCTCGTCCTTCTTGAGCCACTGGCACCGCTCCGGCTGCACCTCCACCTTCATCGTCCCAAGGCTCGTGTACACTACTTCTCTATGCTCGTCTTCGCCGTCGCTCGCTCGCTCGCTCGCTCGTCGTCGTTCGCCGCGTGCAAGCTCGGCGCGGCGCGATGGGTTTCTGTTCCTCTTGCGGCCACAACGTCTCTGCCGACTCGGAAGGCGAAGAAGAAGAAGTAGAAGAAGAAGAAGAAGAAGACGAAGAAGAAGGAGAAGCAGAAGGGGCTCGTTGAAGCTCTCGCGTAGAGCCGCTCAAATCCTTCGAGGTAAGAAGGCCACCCACCAGCTCGAGCAGATCTGCGCTTCCTTGCAGAAGCTCAACAGCCTCTATGCCTCCGCGCACGCCCGTGCCGTACGCGCGCATGCCCACATGCACGCATGCATGCACGCTCGCATACGAGAGCCGCGAGAGCCCGCGAGGAAATCAAGAGGAAGCCATCCGCTGCCCACGCTAGACAAGAAATAGTCGCAGAGGGGGGGGGGCATCGAGATCAGGGACCACGGGTACACACCTTAGGTGTGTACCACCTGTCGGGCGCGGGCGCGGCGAACTGGCTGACATCACATCACATCACATGATGACTTGGATGATGCGTCAGTGAGTGAGAGAGAAAAAGAAACGAAAGACCTTGTCCATTTTTGTGGGAAGAGGAAAGGGAACGAATGAGGGAGACGCCTCGCAGAGATCTCGGCGCGCGCGCCAGGCGTGCAGATTGCAATCATCGCACTGGACCCAAGGCGAAGGAGCGACCCGCGAGCTGATCCTTGCCAGCACGAGCGAGCAGCATCATGGGGAACACGCTCACGTGTGACGCAAACAATACCTTGGGAATACTGAACACCGAGAATGGGTGGAACTGCACAGGAATAACAAGCACGACCGAAACGTCGCTCTGTAATTTTTCAGCATCATATGCGCTCTCAAACGGGACCATACTTGAGCTCGATACATGCTTCAAGTTCCGCGAACTGCAGCCGCCAGGCTTTGCGGTCTTACTCGCCACTGAAGATGAGATGGACGCATTCTGGTGCGCGACTGGACATCGACTCAATCAAGACAACGTATCGGGTATCTATAACATTGGAACTTGTACCTGCGTCGAGCCAGAGGCAAACAGCAACACGACAACATCCAGCAACGGCCAAGAGGAAAACGATAATGGCCGGCTGCTGGGAATTATGTTCAGCATTCTATCCTCGTTTTGCACAACCTTTGGCACGATTCTGCAAAAATATGCACACATCGTCAACGATCGCAAAGAAAAAAAGGCACCCGAGATTGGCGGATTACTCATTTCACCGTGGTGGCTCTTCGCGCTCTTTATCATGGTTTTGCTGCCATTGCCGTTTGACTTTGTCGCCTTTTCTCTGGCACCTCAATCTCTCCTCGTGCCTTTTGCAGGTATGACCATCTTGCTCAATGCAATTTTTGCGCCAATTCTTCTCCGCGAAAAGATTTCCAACATCGAAATTCTTGCGACCTCAATCATTTTAATCGGTCTCGTCATCGCAACGGCAAGTGGTCCCAAGTCTGATGTGAGCCTCAATGCCTGCGAGTTGCTCGATCGCTACGATGACGCCGACTTTATCACGCTCGTGGGAGTGCTCTTGTTCGCCTCGCTCGTGGCATTAAGCCTTATCCATACGAAATCCAAGGCCGTGTGGATTGTACGGGTGCGCCCTGTTCTTTATGCCCTTTGCGCCGGTGCCTTTGGTGGCATCGGCAATGTCTTCTTCAAGGCGACAGGGGAGCTCGCCGAGGCCGGCATTTCTGAGGATGGACGCTCGCAGGGAGCCTGGGGCACAGTGCACCCATATTACCACATTGTTCTCATCATTGTCTTTGCCTTTCTACAAATAAGCCACATCAACCAAGGTCTCCGGCGCTACAATGCTGTGCTCTTTCTACCCCTCTACAACACTGCCTACATTTTGCTCAGTGGCACAGTCGGCGCTGTTGTCTACCACGAGTTCGCAGACTTCACCGAGACGCAGCGGCTCCTTTTCCCCGTCGGAATTATGCACACGCTGGCTGGCATTGGTCTCATGACCTTGAAGACACCTGGAGTCCCGACGAATGGCACCGTGACGCCCCTCTCTGATGGGAACACTTTGGGTGCCCCCAGCAAGCCTACGCTGGAAAATAAAGCGGTTGCGACTTCATAGCAAATCTTGTATCTCTTTCACGATTCCATTACTTTGTGTTCATTGCTCTTTACAGCGAGTACCTCAATAGAGCAGTTGCGAATATCGCCGAGGCGACTGCCTTGGGTGATTTGTACCATGGAGTTTGCGTCGTCTCGACTTTTGTACTGCTAAAAAGGGATGTCCGCGTTGCTGAGCTCCAAGGCCATGAAGATGAGGAAGAGGACATGCCACGTTCGTGCTTTTGAGCTTCCTGCATACGTGCTTGGAAATCAAGCTGTGCCTGCGAGAGAGGCCGCAGATAACTTGAAAACTCAAAGTACATGTGTAGCCTTTGCTCTGCGTCCTCCAATGCATAGAATTGGCGCGACATGTTCGAAGTTTGCTCCTCATTAAGCTCTGAGTTCGCCAGAAGAACCTCCCATGCCTCGTCAATGTCTTCTGCCGAGTTGCTAGCATCACCATCGTCGAGATGTGTTTCTTGATTTCCGTGAGTGTTTCTCTTTTCTGTATCTTTCGAAGCTGCACAAGGCAAGGCGCTGCCCGTGGCTTCGAGCTCGGACTCAAGGTCTGAAATCAGAGCAAGCTGCTCCCGAAGGCTCGCGCTCGCCATCTGCTTTTGCATTGCTTTTGCGGCTCTGTCACTCATACCCAACGCACGAACCAACTCAGCCGCATAAGTGTGCAGGTCAGCGTCCTCTTGCGTTTCCAAAGAACATGACTCTTGTGGATCGCTCTGCGACATAGATGGTGCCTTTGTAGGCGTCAAACCAAAGTCAGGAACTCCACCTGGAGTTCCGTGACGTCTTCGTCTTCGCATTGACGTCTGAAATTCGCCCATGCTTTGGATGGGGGAAAGCCGATCGTTTGCGCCGATTTGCATTCCCTCTGAACGCATCATCGCACCGCTGCGTTCGTCTCGTCGCTGTTCTTGCGTCCCCATGCTCGTATGTCTTGTTTGCTGTCAGGTTCTATTTCCATGTGCGATGTCAACTCGTTCCCGATGCAAGAGCCGTGTCTGCCAACTTGAATGCCAGTGCAGTGCGCAGCGACCCGTTAGTCCGGACTATCCCAAGAATAGGCCTGTTTTTAATTTCATTTTTATTTGTTGTTTCTCCTGAAAGGCACCCATGGAAGAATGGCCGGAACATTCAGGCTTGGCTACGGCGGAAGAAACTTTACTTTGAGTCTCTCTGCTCCCCTTCTTTGGTTTAAGTTTGTTTGCAAAAATATAGGGCACTCTGTGATTTTGGCTGAAACCCCGAATGCCGCCTTTATGGAGAAGACCTTGATCCGAGTCGCTAAACGGAAATTGCGCGTGCATTGGTCACAAGGATACGTAAGACCTTGGCCTTTGAGAAAAAGCAAGCTCCAAGACGAGAAAAGAGAAATCAGAATAGGTATACGTATACAGTTCAAGAAGGAGGAGGAGATGGAGAAGAAGATTGGCCTCGTGGACTCTTCCTCCATTCATCCATCCATTCATTCATTCATTCATTCACTCAGTCGTCTGCCACTTCGCGATGTTATGCTCAAACCTCAACACACCCAAAGGCAATGTCGCCGCGCATGCCCTCGACAGAACCCCTTGAGACGATGCCCAGGACGTGCGCGCGGATGGTCGAGATCCACCAGTCACAATCCACGCTTGTATCGGCGAGTAGACAACATTCACCGGTTTCGCGAGACGAGATGCAAATTGCGCGCTGGATGTCGGGAAATACCTTTGCAGCCTTGTGCTCGAGCGTGGGTTTCCAGGCACGAACCGAGTCCTCCAGCAAGATGACTCGCAAAGACTTGTGCTTGCGCGGGTGCATGTACAAGTGAATTCCATCCGTACGCAGCACAGCAAAGTAGCGCTTCAGGTGCAATGAGCTCTTTGTAGCAGCCTGACCCAGGCCCTCCATAACCGTGAGAAAGCCAGCAGCAAAGCGTTTGGGACGCATCGAGACGTTGCCGCAATTTTGGCGGATGGCCTCTGCCCAGCGCGACATTTCGACATGCGAATCTGCAGAAAAAAGTACTGCAGGTCGACGCGGGTGCCAGATGTGGAATTCGTGCACAATGCAAGAGTTCTGCGCAATAGCTGCCGCGCGCGCGGCTTGCGCGTCCGTGGTGTGCTTTGCATGATGTTTCTGTCGTGGCGAGCCTGACACCACGCCGGTGGAACCCGTGAGGTGGGGACGGCGCACCACGCGAACCTCCGTGCCGTCAAGCGGAACCTTGCCGCATGGTTTTCGATCCCACTCGTTGCGGAACAAGAGAAGCATGGGGCCACGAAGCTGGACAACTCGCGCCTTCCAGCTGCGAGAAGCGCTAATCACGAGGTTGCGGCGACGAAATTGCTTGACAAGAAGCTGGCCTGCGTGCTGGTCAAGGGGCGGTCTGGACACAATGAGCTCGCGTCCAGACCCGTGCGCGTCTTTGTTGAGCTCAACAATGCCAACATCGATGGGCTTGTTCGGCCCACAGCTCGCATCAACGGTCGTGTACGCCCCCTTCCGTCGCCGACGCTTGACTTTGACAACATCAGAAGGAGATGTAACCGGGTCTGTGCCGCTGCTGATGCTAAAGACACCGGGACTCTTGCACGAGTCCAACGCCGATCCAGTGCTTGGTTCCGAACTTGAGACTCCGTTTGCGTCACCAAGATTGACGTCAACAGTCAGCCCCACACTCGTGCTTGCCTGTGTTTGTGTTTGTGCTTGTGCTTGAGCAAGCGCATATTCTTGCTCGCGCCTGCTTTGGACTTCGCGAAGCTCTTCGATGGTCGTGTCGAGATCCTCGCCACGAATGATGGCAAGAACGTTGGCCTGGCGCAGCTCCTCCTTCATGCGCTCGAGCTCGTCGCGAAGGATCGCGGCCTCGAGGGACGAAATGCCCTCGCAGTCTCCATCGCCAACGCCCGTTTCCATTTCTTCATGAATGGCAGCATTGTGCATCTCTGACCGAGCCTCAATAATCTGCTGAAACTCGGAGATATCCTGTTCCAAACTCGTGACTTTGCGCGCGCTTTGTTGCGTTTCCAGGGCATTTTGCTGGAGGGCTTTCTCGAGAGTGCGAATCTTTTGTTTGCTACGAGCGTTTTCCGCGCGCGCGGCACTCAACGTGGCCCGCAGACGCGAAACATTGCCCCGCTGCCGATGCGTGGGTGTCTTGAAGCTTTCCTCGCTGTCGTCAAAAGGCACCTCGCCTTCCGAAAAGGTCCCATCGGAGTCATAATCTTGCTCATATTCCGAGTCAGAGTTGGCTTCGGCTTCGGCTTCAGCTTCGACGTGGTTGCCTTCTTTTCGCCCACGAGGACGTCGGCTGCCAGCGCTGCTGCTGCTAATGCTCCCCATGCGAAGAATCTGTCCAGTGCTTTCAGAGTTCTGCAGAGCCGTCTTGCGAAGATTACCCGTGCCAGGAGACAAGGAGAGAACGGCGATATCGCCGAGCGAGGCTCCCAGATTCTTGCGCACCGTGGTGGGGGGCGAGGGCGAGGGCACGACGGGTGAAACGAGTTCTGCGCGGCTCCTTTCGAGCTCGAGGGCTTCTGCTCGCAGTTTAGCAGCGTCGCGCTCGTCCATGAGTTCGCGAATTTGCGCCTCGAGCTTGGCGAAACTGGCGCCGTCACGAAGGGCCTCGCGATTGACAGTTTCGAGTTTCTGTGCGAGTCCCGTGGCGCGTTCCTCGAGCGCTTTGCATTCACCGCGATACTCTTCAAGCGCCTCTTGAGAAGAGTGGGCCTCTTTGCGGGCTGCCTCGAGTTCCGCATGGAGTGCGATGAGTTGTCCACGTTGTGCTTCGAGGCTTTCATCAAGCGCTCGATTCTCTTCGCGCGTGGCCTGCTCTTGCTTGAGCAGCTCCTGACCGATTTCTGCGGCGAGTTTGGCTTCGTGCTGCGCGGTCTCCAGTTCGCGCTTGAGACGGGCTACTTCGGCAACGAGTCGCAGCTCGCCGGAACTGTCGCCCCTTTCTCTGGCATAAGCGCTGTTGCTTGCAAAGACTGCGTTTTCCTTGTCCTCGAAGCCGCGTGGACGGTTCCTCGATGTCTTGGGGCCGGCATTGGTGGCGCCGCCGCGTCCCGTAGGGTCGCCGTGATTGGTCTTGGACTCGGTCATGATGCCGGCCTCGGCCACCTGCTCGCCGCGTCCGCTCGGCTCTTCCTCCTCGTCGTCGCCGTCGTCGTGTCGCGCCGCGGAGAAGGCCTCGGGCTGCCTCGCGCCGCGCCCGTTCTCGCCCTCGTCGTCGCCGGTGCTGGCCGGCGACGCAAGCCCGAAGCTCGCGGACAGCGCGTGGAACATGGTCGGCTGGCCGCCGGGCCCGGGTTCGCTTTTTCTTGCGACGCCGCTGCGTCCAAGCCGCCGCGCGCGCAGGGCGGCCGGCGCCTCCGGGGCCGGGTTCGCTTTCCCGCGCGCGGACAGGCTGGCGCAGCGCGGGCCAGGGCGCCGCGTCTCTCCGTTCTGCGGCGGCGGCGGGGTCCGTGCCGGCCGGGGTCTGTCAGTTGCAGCTTTGTTTTGCTTATCTGCCCTGCTGGGGATCGCGCTCGGCGTCTGGGTGGGTGGGGATGGAGGGATCGACGAGTCGGGACGCGCGCCTCGCCTGCCTCAGCGCGGCCGCAGAAGCACCGCGCGCGCGCGCTAGAGCGGGCGAGCTTGCGAGCGAGGAAGGGCGCCGGATGCGCTGCCGCGCGAGCTTGCGAGCGAGCGGGCGAGCGGGCGAGACGGACGAGCTCCACCGCGACGTTTCAAACCCGCGGAACCTGGGCTTGCTTCTTGCTCGCTTGCTTGCGGGCTTGGCTTCTTCTTCGCCCGGTCTCGCTCGGCTCGGGGGCGAAGCCTTCAGCTTGGCTTCGCTCGCGACCCCGTACGCCCGCCCGCCCGCCCGCCGGGCCTCGTCGTCGTCGTCGTCGTCGTCGTCGCCGCCACCGCGATGGTCCTGCGGCTGCTGTTCTGCCCGGCTGGTCCTGGAATTCCCGCTCTGCGACCCTGGAATCCCCAGCGCGCAGGGACTGCGAGCGTAGCTACGAGTACCTTGCTTGCTACTTACTTTGTTGTAGCTGCCAGCTAGGTTTGCCCCGCCCCGCCCCGCCTCGCCTCGCCTCGCCTCGCCTCGCTCGGCTTGCGCGGGAGCAGACCGGCGCTCGCGCCGCGCCGCGCGGGAAACGGCGGGCCCGCTGCACAGCATCCGGACACGAAACTTCTTCTATGCGCGGCGGAGAAAGAGCAGCCGGAGCTCGGCCTCTCGAAACGGCACGGGCGGTGATGGTTATCTGGCTGGCGCGTTTCATTATAATAGTACGATAATACCCTTGCCTACTACGTATACGTACGTACTACATCCCTGTGCGTGTTATACAGCTTGAAAGACAGGCCGACGAGACGAGGCAACTTGCAAACGACCACCGTTAGCGGCACGGCAGCTGCAGCTGCCCGGTGATGGCTGTTGTCAAATGGGTGTCAATCGATCAGTCCCGCCCGCGTCGACGTCCACGATAACCATTTCCTAAAAGAGGAGCTCTGCGGCAGCGTTGGAGGAAGCAGACCGCGAGATCTTCTTCGACTGGGGCTTGCTTGCAGTTGCGCTTGCTTGCTTGCTTGCTTGCTTGCTTGCTTGCTTGCTTGCTTGCTTGCTTACGCGTATACTCAAATGCCAAGGGAGATGGATGATAGATAGTACATCGAACGAACTTTGTCTTTTGGCGGTCGTTGATTGGTGGGGAGGGGAATCGATGCAACAACCGCCAGCCAAATTCTAGATCCTCAAATTAATTTGACCACGCGAGTTCAATCTTTCAATCTTTCAATCCACAATAGGCCTAGTCCTCGACAGTGAGCTTTCTTCCCGTTTGCTAGCGTCATCGTGCCGCAGCTGCAGCTGCCATGGCTGCTGGTGCTGGTCCTGGTGGTGCACGCCGCTGATCGTCGGCCGCGAGTCAGCGACCACGAAACCGCCAACGTCTTCAACCGTCGCACCGTTTCAGGATCGCGATGCTCGAATGCTCGATTTGCAAATCAAAACAAATCAGGCTCGCTGAAGCGGGGTTGACGCGCAGCAGCAAGGCTTAGGGCGCGAGGAGAGATGTTGCCTAGCACGCAGTCCGAGGGCGTACCGCCGCCGGCGGCGCCTGCGCCCGCCGCACAAGGAGCAGGTGGCAGCATTCGCGCGAACCTGAGCAACAGCTTTAACTCGAGAGTCGGCCAGATGAGAGACGCCACCGCAGGTGTACGCAGCGTCGTGGGCTTGCAGACGCAGCAGGAAAGAAACGAGTCCTGCTTCCCCGATCTCAGCTACCAGACGCGCCTTTATGGCGTGCTTATTTGCTTCCTCGTAGGCATGGCCTTTTCCTTCCTCTCCACACTGCTTTTGATCTCGGCCAACTACACTGGTTTCGCGATTGTGTACACGGCAGGCAACCTGCTCGCCATCTTCAGTTCCGTCTTCATGATGGGCCCGCGTCGCCAGTGCTCCCTCATGTGGCGCGAATCGCGCGCCATCGCGTCGGGCATCTACCTTCTGGCCATGATTGCCACCTTGCTGGTCGCCTTTCTGGCCAAGCATCCAGCTGTGCCGTGCGTCGTCCTCATCATTATCCAGTTCCTCGCAGCAGCGTGGTACACGATCAGCTTCATTCCGTTCGCACGTCAAGCCATCAAGTCGGCCCTTGGCATCTCAAGCGGCAACGGGGCCGCTGCGACCGCAGGCATTGGCGTCTAAACTGAACACCTTTCGCTGCGAGAGACGTCACAAAACGCAGAGCAGACAACAGCATACGAAAAAAGAAAAAGAAAAAAAACTGATAACATACCAGGTAGTTTTTATGCCAAGAGACCTGCAGGTACTGTACTGGTTTGCGTGGAGAGGAGCTTGGCGAGCGTCGCGTCCTCTTCGGGAATACCAAATTCGCGCAGCTTTTCCGTGAGCGTGCGCACCGTGTCGTTGTGGGTCTTTTGCACGAGCGCTAGATAGTTCTCCATGCTTTCAATGGAAGAATCCCGTTCATCAATGACGCGATCGAGCTCCTGTGTCACCCGCTGCAGCGTGACCGGGTCAACGTTGGCGCAGAGAGATCGGATTTGCTGTAATCTTTCCTCTTGCGTGTGGCGCATCTGGCCCAGACGCTGCTCCAGCAAAACGTTTTTGAACTCTGCCTTGCGCTGCACGTCGCTAATGGTCTCTTCAAAGGTATCATAAATTTTGTCGCGCTCGAACTCGGTAGAGCGGAACCGTGTCTCGAGATCCTTGTGCTGCGCGCTCTGTTGCGTCAAGTCCTGCTTGAGGCGCTTCAGACGCGCAGTAGCGTATTTAAGACTGGTCTTATCCTTTTCAAAGTCCTTGAGCTTGTGTCGCAGCTCGGCCACCTCTTTGACAGCGACGGCGAGAGGTTCGCTCAGCCGCTTGTTCTCTTGCGCAATCTCATACATGAGCTTCTGATTGGCGGTGGCTTTTTTCCGCATTTCGGAGACTTCTTCCTTGAGCGATCGAATTAGCTTCAGATTGTCGTGCGTAATGTCGTTGTAGTATGTCTTGATTTGATGGAATGCCTTGTCGTGGTTCTTCATGAGATCGTTAATGTGCGAGTTCTTGCGTTCCTCGATCTCGTGAATCTCAACCTTGCGTCGCAACTCGAGCTCTTGCCTAAGATCCTCCAGGTTGTCCTCGTACTTTTTCCGCAGCGTCTCGAGGTTCTCCTCAAAGGTTTCGTCCAGCTTGCTCAGGTTCTTTTTGTGGGTATCCTGCATTTGGCGCACGGTCTCGCCATTTTCGAGCTGCACTTCAAGAAGTTCCATTTTGAGCGACTTTTTCCCGTCTTTGAGGCCGTCGACGCGTCCTTCGTGACCGAGTCGCTCCTCTTCCTCCTGAGCATCGCCCTCCGCGGCGCTCTGCTTCATGTTGTTCTTGTGCTCATACTCGAGGTGTTTGACTTTTTGCGCGTACACGCGCACCTCGACGCGGTGGTTTTCCTCGAGTTGCTCCATTTCCTTTTCTTTTGTCATGATGTCGAGCTCGCATTGCTGCACCTCTTTGCGCGAAATGTCGTAAAACGTCTGGATGGTGTCGCGTTCAACTTGGACATAGTTTCTGTCTGCACGGGCCTTTTCCAGCTGCTTGTCGAGCTCCTCGATTGCCTTGCGCAGGTCCTCCTCAGGCATCTCATCGAACTCCGAAGGCTCCTCTGGGGGTGCCTCGTCCTTGCCGCCCTTCTTGCCCTTCTTCGCTTTCTTGCCCATGGTGCTTCGACCGCGAGTGTTCGCGCAGGTCCGTGCGATGTCTGCGGCCTTGCCGCCTCGCCGCCCGGCGCCGCCAGCGCCGCCTGTGCCTGCCGCTCGCTACAGTTGCTTACTGTGTTGCCTGCTCAACCTCCCTGGCTAACATTGTTGGCGCAAGACGCGCCGCGCCACCTCGAAGTGCTCGCTCGAAGAGCCGTTTATCCGTTGAGAAAAAAAATACATCGAAGTTCAAGTTATTAATTAAGCCGGTGACTTGGTGTTTCTTTCTAGGCCTACAAACTTTATGAGATCCCGATCACTCTATCAATCAAACGTGCCATAGTACAGGATGATAAAGAGGAAGTAATGACTGTTGGCTGTGTCAGTATGGCACAGCCAGCAGCTGGTTTTTGCTAACACAGAGATAGATGGCGGAACCGAAGGATTGGGACTCTTTGTCTCAGGAACAGTCTGCACGTGAAAAACTTGGGAGTACATTTGCGAAATACGAGAAAAGTCAGAGAACTAGTAAAAATGATTCTATTCACATCAGATCCTTGCGCGAGGAGAATTCTTGCACTATTCGGGTCCTCACGAACAACGAAATCAGCGAGGCGACAACCAACTGCCTTTCTATGATCTCACTCTGCGCTACACGACTTCGAGCATGCTCCAAAGACCAACTTTTGATTTCGTCTCTCGTACAACCAGGAAGCTCAATTGTCAATGAAAGAAAGCTCATGAGAACCATGGCCATTTTCTTCTTTGTAGCGCTCGAAAAGTGCCTCAAGCGTGGCAAAGTAACGATCTTGGAACTCGGAAATTTCCTCTGGCGTTGGATTGGCTGTCTGGCGAACGGGATGCACCGGCGCGTCTAATGCGACAGTGACGGGCACGCGACAGGGAATGGGCAGACCAAACTTTCCGAGCATGAAGATTGGGAACGGAAAGCCCAGCAAATTCTTGAAAAACGCCTGCGTGCGCGGCATGTAGACATTATCGAAAATCTGTGGCTCGCCAAAGCTGAACATGGGCACAATCCCGAGGCCTTGCTGAATGGCGATCTTGAAGATTCCGCGGCGACGCTTTCGCACGATGGCAATCCGGTTGTCCCAGGAACGCGACTCGAACATTTCTGTTTGGCCGCCGCAAACGATCTGCACGTTGCGGCCCATTCGAATGAGATTATGCACAGTGGCTCGCGAAACGTCGCAGCAGCCCATCCACTGAATAACGTCGCGCATCACGGGCACTACATGTGTAATTGTGGCAGTGAGAGGATTTGTGTCGAGGTGGGGAAAGATCTTGCGCCACACATGTGTAATCTGCAAGATGCCATGCGTCACGGGCAAGATGCCGTGCGGGTGAAAGAGAAGCAGCACCTGCTGATTCTTGGGGTCTTTGGCATTTACATCGCCAAGAACTGGCGCGAGACGCTGCATTTCCTCGGTGAGCTGGAGACGCAATCCAAAGAACTTTTCCGCGAGGCGAGGAAGCACGTCAATTTCCTTGAAAATTGACCACTCGCGACACGCATTGTACTCGGGACGCTTGGTAAAGGTCGTGGAAATGTAGACGAGGTTCGCCGAGCAAATGACGACCAACATGGCATAGTGCGGAGACTCGCGAAAAACCGCAATCACACCACCATAGGCTGCGACAGCTGCGAGCGAAAGCAAGAGGCTTTGGCGCCAGCCATCGATTCCCCAGGTATTGAGCGCCGAGTAGAAAAAGGTCCAAAAGGAGATGGCGCAGAGCAGAATCCACCAAACCTTGAAGGTGTGCCCAAGTTCTGCCGAGTTCGCAGAGAGCTCGGGAAGGAGTCCGTAGGTGGCCTCGGCCAGCCATGGCTGCGAAGACTCAGGCATGACGTACGGCGCGCAAAAGAGAATCATGTAGAGCACAAAACTGAGAAACTGCAAGTTGCAAAAGAGCATCATCATGGGCCAAACCATGAAATGTTCGCGAAGCGTAAAGGCTTCCAGAGGACGGTAGTTGCGAGGCGTGATGGTCGGACGCATTGGGCCACTGTCCTCGAATCGAGGGAGCGAGCTCACGATGGCATAGTGCGAGATCACAGTAGCAAGCGCGCCCACATACATGGTCCCTTTCATGCCGTGCGTGCCGAGGTAAACAGACGAGAGCACGAAGGCGCCTTGTGCGACGACAGCAACGCCGAAAAAGGACCATCCAAAGATTTGCAAAAGAATGAACTCTTTGCCGCCGCGGAAGAACTGCGCAAACGACCAGCCGCGGTTAATGTGACGCAAGCGACCGCCGATGCCATGTGTAAGCGATATGGCCACGATGCAGCAAACGAGCGAAAGGATACCAAAGATGGGTGTGTGCTTGCTGTCCGGGCTGTGCTCGGAGAGAACACCTAGCACAATGCCAATGACAACGAGAAAGGTGTTCATTTGCACAAATTCCTTGACGATGCTCGATGTGCTGTGGTCTTTGTCCAAGGGAACCTGCTGCTCGTTTGCCCCAGCGTCATGGTCGATGATCGACTTGGCAACAGACCGACGACGCATCGTCGTACGTGCAGACCTATCCGTCGCGGACGTGGATCCAGAGCCGGAACTATACTCGCTGTCCGTCGAGGGTCTGCGTTGCGACATGTATGCCTGGCGCGCCTCTTCCTCGACCTCATCGGATGGGTCGTCGGCATTGATGACGCCGCTGTTTTGTCGCCAAATGCGGCGTGCCTTGCGGGCCGTCTGCGATGGGTCGCTGTATGTTAGCAGCGAGGACACCATGAAGACCTGCGAGAGAAGGCCGACGACGCCAGCGCTCGCGAGCATACCATTATTATGTTCGGCGAAAGCCACGGCTGCCATGACAATCACCGCGGTGATGCCGTAAAATGTCCATGAGATGGCCTGCAGCACGACGAAGCGCACGCCGCCGCGAAAAGGTTGCCAGATCTTGTAGTCATCGTGCAAAAAGTGTCCGATCCAGTGCGTCGCGGGAATGGCTAAAAACACGCCCGCGCCGCCGACGGCTGCGAGGAAGCCGAAGCCCACCTTTTGACCCGAGGTGTACTGGCGCTCGGCAAAGATGAATAGTAGCAGCGCAGTCACGGACGAGAGAACGGCGATTTTGATGTACGGGCTCCAGACCGCAAAGCTCGACGGCTTCTCCGCGGTCTTGTCGGTCTCCTCGGAGGAGCCCTTGGCCAGGAGCAACTTGGCGTACGCTGCCTCGAGCGCATCGTATCGTTTCTGCAAAGCCTCGTGCTCGAGCCGCAGGTTGGCAAAGTCTGCAGCCTCGTTCTTGGCGGCCTCCATGGTAGCCCCCTCTCGGCTCCAAGAGTCGGACGGCGACAACGATTCGCGATTTGGGCAGTCTGACTATACTTTGGCGAGTGCTTTCTCGAGCGCCTGCTTGTCTTGGGCTCGATTCGATCTCTCAGTCAGTCAGTCAGCCACCTAGTGGGCAGAACGAGAGACCGCTGACGTACAGCTAGCAGTCGAGGCCGTCTCGCGCGAGGCCGGCGAAAGAAAGCGACTCGTTGCCCTGCGCGCCTCGTGCCTCGCGCCGTGCACCGCAACGGCGTCGAATCGTATCGAGTCGAGTCGAGTCGAGTCGAGTTGAGACGGGAACGGAGACTCCGTCAAGGCTTTTGATTTTGAGCCTGTGCCTTGCGTGGTTACTTTTCCCTTGGTCGCGTCGCCTCGGCACGCCTTGCGCGGCGCTGGGTCAGCTCGCCCCGCCAGGTCACCAGCTCAGCTCAGCGCAGCGCAGCGCAGCGCAACGCAGCGTATCGCAGCGCGGCGCAGCGCAGCCCTCCGCGTCGCGTCACGGTGGCTGTGCAGCGCGGCGCCGGCGGCAGCGCAGTTGGGGTTCCGGCCGCCGCGCGGAGTCCGAGTCCAGCCGCCGCGCCGACTTCGTCCGATCTCGCGCGCGGCGTTGGCGCGCTTTCGTACCACGCACGACACCACGATGAGGAAGGAAGCAGGCGAGCTCGCCGCCGGCCGGCCGGCTCGGGCGGGGCGGCGGCGGCCGAGCCGTGGCTCGCGGCGCCCGCGCGGGAGGCCGGGAGAGGGAGAGAACGCGCGAGCAGGTGCGAGAGATCCTGGTTTGCTTTGCTTTGCTCTGCTTTGCTTTGCTTTGCGTGGAGCGGTTCGAATGTGATGAGCGGATTGGGTTGGTCGATGATTTGAATTTGCATTTGAATTTCGATTTAAAATTCGATTTGAATCGATCCGAGGCTTTGAATGGACCGTCGATTTGAATCGATCCGTCGATTTGAAGTGGCCGCCGGCAATTCGAAATCGACGCCGAGATACATCGACCAAGCCTTGCGCTGCGTGGCGTGACGTCGCGTAGCGTTGCTTCGGAGCGCGACGGGATGAGCAGCGCGGCGCGGCGCGGCACGGCGAGGCGGGGTCGGGCCAGGTCAGGCAGGCCTCCGGAATTCTTTTTACAGGAAGGAGGCCCCGGAGGCGATTGACGAGCTCGAGGAAGACCGCCTGCGTCTGTCTCATAACGCTCCTCCTGCCGCTGCCGTCAAGAAAAAGCCAAAAGGTCCCCGAGACCGCGCACGGGTCTCCGGGCCTAAGGCAGGCGGCAGCGGCAGAACGCTCACGTCTGCAGCGGCCCGCGGGATGCTCCGCGGCGCATCGGTGCTGCTGCTGCCCGCCGCGCATCGCGTTGGTTCTTTCTCCAGTCATCACACCTGCCACAGTGATGCACACAGCGGAAAAAACAAAACAAAGAAGAAAACGAGACGGCGCGGAGAAGGGCGCGGAGTATACTTCCGGTGTACGTGCGGTCCGCCGGGGCTCGTGCGAAGCGGAGAAGAGAAGAGAAGAGGAGAGGAGAGGAGAGGAGAGGAGAGGAGGTTCCCCGGCTTCGACACGCAATGGCGGGTAATTGCGATTTTGTTGCTATTGACGAACATGAATGTGTGGCATGAATGAATGAATGAATGAATTAATGACGCTGACGTCATCACAGCTGTTCGAGGGAAACCACGCTAGCTAGCTGCAGCTGCAAGTGGCCGGGTGCAGGTGAAGCTTGATGATGTGCATGCAGCACTGTAGCAACGAGAGGAAATAAAGAAGGGAGTATAAAGAAAAATATATCAATGGGGGGAGGGCGTCGAGGAGGGTGCAGCGGTCAATTCGACGTGGTCACGATGCTGGAGAGCGCGCCGGTACAGTCTGCGGAGTGCAATGACTTGGCTTTCGTCAAAGCCGTCCTGGCGGTGTAACGAGGCTCGACGACGTGCCAACATGTTGTTAAAGAGCGTGTCGTAGCTGTTCTCCCGTCGAAGCCACGCAAAGTAAAAGGCACCCCAAAGAGTTACCGAGGATCCGATAAAGTAAGTGATTGGTTCCATGACATCCCACGAGTACACGCCCCAGACACCGTACGCGAGAACGAGGTTCTGCGCGCTGAGAAAGACAAAGGCAGCCCACCAGCGACGTTTGCAACTTTGGAGTGCTTCTCCGTCCAAGCGCCGCTTTCGAGCCTCCAAATTCTCGAGTCTTTGCTCGATGTTGGCTACCTCGGCTCTTGCAGAAGCTAAATCGTGAGACTTGCCAGCCCAAGCATTCGCCGCAGCTGCCTCGAGAAGGTCCTCTGCCCGCAAACGAGCAATGCGCACAGTCTTGCTGGGATCTGCAAGCGACTCCAGCTGTAACGCCAAAGACAATGTTTCGGGTTGGGAATCACTGCACGCTTCATGCGTTTTCTTCGGCTCTGATTGGCCAATCTCGGTAGCGCCCGCGTCCGAGGCGGCGTCCTGGACATTGGCCGTATCGTCTATTTCACGAAATCGAGCACCGCCTCCAGGGGGCAAAAGTAGCAAAGTTTGCATCCGAACGTACGGGCCAACGGGAAAGCCCTCTGGATCGAGAACGCGAACGTTGGCGCGACGCTGAAAAGCCTGCACAGTTTCCTGCGCCTCCACTAAGACAAGATTTGAAGCGGATGTGGCGTCTTTTTTGCTTGCATGCGTTGACGTCTTTTCTGCAACAGGAAGACGGAGTTCGAATTCGTCGTACGCTGGGTCCTCAAGGTCTAAAAAGCTCACGCGCGGTTTATGTAAATCATCGTGCTGAATCGTTGATGTGGCAGATAACCATCGAATGCCTGCGATTTGCCGCGGGGTCACACGCACGCATCCCCTGTGAAGGCCCCTGGTCTTGACCGCACCGGGTTGCGCCGGCGCCTGTAGGCGAGGCCATGTCAAAGCAAAACGCCTGAGGCCCAGGGCCATGGCTCCTCGCCCGCCAAC
This sequence comes from Schizochytrium sp. CCTCC M209059, assembly GCA_000818945.1. Classification (NCBI taxonomy): domain Eukaryota; class Bigyra; order Thraustochytrida; family Thraustochytriidae; genus Schizochytrium; species Schizochytrium sp. CCTCC M209059. Next base: position 98,669 of record KN805430.1, read on the forward strand.
CTGCGCGCTTTTTTTCGTTCCACACCGCTGCGCGTGCGTGAGCCGCCCCTCTCCCTAGGACTACTCACGCGTAGACCCTAGCTGCACAGCAGAGTCTCGATCGATCAGGTCGCCTGATCAATCGCGCGCACGCCGATTGTTCGAGCTTTGCGTTTGGCTTTGAGAGAGAAAAAAAAAATGCGCACAACGCTTTTTCACGGATCTGATCCTGAATGATTGATAATGTCAAGATGGGGAACACGATCATGGTCATAATTTGTCAAGTAAGCGAGGAGCGACCGATGTTCGTAAAGTCATGTTCTTCGGTCTCTGGCAAAAAGAAAAACGGTGAAAGAAACCTTTATATGTAGTAAAAACATGCATCCCTGTGAGATGGTTAACGGTGGTTGTAGTACAGCGTCAAAGGGCCCAATGAGCAGGTGTCAAGACGTATGAATGAATGAAACAGAAGTTTACGCCACCGTGGTCGGCATCGAAGTCTCGAGCTCCAAAGCGCGCGGAAAAGAGCCATGCTCCAACTGGCGCGCAATTTCGGCTTCGATGTTGGGCGGCTGCCAACCAGGAGGCTTGATGATCTTGCCATCTTCGCGACGGAGGAACTCGCCCGTCGCAGGGTCGCGCTTGTTCATGTTGGCCTCGTGCACAACCGCAAAAAGACTACTCAAGTTGACGCCATGACGAGCTGCCGCATTGAGCGAGTAATAGTAAGAGTCAACGAGAGCGTCAGCCTGATCAGCAATGAGCTGCACACGGTCTCTCTGCTGCGTCTTGGCAATGTCCTTGCTCTCACGAATAAAGGTCTTGAGAGCCTCCTTCGCCTCTGCGGGTGGCAGTACGGTGGCCATGAATTCCATGATTTCATCCAGCATCATCTTGGCCAAGAAAAAAACCGCTTCGCTGGAGAAGACGTTTGACCGGCTCGGGATCGTAGACCCGGCGCCGGACGTGAACTCGCACACCATATCGGCATCCGTACGCTTGGCATCTGGCTTTGACTCCGTTGCTGCTTCGTTAAAGCCGCCTTGCTCGAGCTGCCTCGCAATCTCGGCCTCCACATTGGGCGGCTGCCAGCCAGGCGGCTTGATAATTTTGCCGTCCTCGCGGCGGAGAAACTTGCCCGTCGCAGGGTCACGCTTGTTCATGTTGGCCTCGTGTACAACCGCAAAGAGCTGGCTCAGGTTAATACCGTGACAAGCCGCCGCATTAAGCGAGTAATAGTACGCGTCCACAAGCGCATCAGCCTGATCCGCAATGCGCTGGACAACCCCGTTCTCCATGCTTTCGTATGCGGGGAGTGCAATGTCTTTGCTCTCGTCAATGAACTTGCACAGCTTGTCTTTGGCTGCGCCGGGCTCTTCCACTGTCGCAGTGAACTCCATCATCTCATCCAGCATCATTTTCGCCAAAAAGCGCACCTGCTCTTCGCTCATTTCCTCGGGCCGCTCGGGGGCGCGCTGGCCAGCGCCCACCGTGAATTCGCGCACGTCGTACGCGTCATCCTCGTGAGTCGTCGTCATTGCAGAGCAGTGCAGGCTGGCTGTGAGACAAACAGCTGTTCCTCTCTCTCTTGCGTCGCGCGTTGGCTGACTTGACGGTGACTTGAGTCGACCGAGCTCACGCTGACCGCTGGGTCTCTCGCAGGATCAAGATCAGAATTTGCCTGGTTGTCATGCCTGCCTCTGCCTGCCTCTGCCTCTGCCTGCCTGCCTTATTACTGTCTGTCTCTCTTATTACTATCTGTCTTATGCCGTCTAACGACCGTCGTTAGAGAATGCAACTGTCGCGGATGCGACAAACATCAGGTGTCTCTTGGCAAATTTTTGCAAACAAAGCGGGGAAGCAGCAGGGCCAGACGAAGAAAGCTGTGGCGTCCGAGGCCTGCGTGCACGGCGCGCGCGAGCCAATCGTGACGCGGTCGCGTTGCGTCTGTCGTGGCTCGAAAGCTCTCGTTTCCTCGCTACGTGCCAGCAAAGACCAGCGTCAACACCAGCATCGCGGTTTTCACGATGCCCGAGCTCGCGAACGTAGAGCACAAGGAGGCCGAGGACGACGACGCTTCACTCTTCGGAGCCGAGTCTGACGAGGGCACGGAGCAAAAGGAGGCCGAGGACGGCACGCAAGCAAAAGGTACAGCGATTGAGAAAAGCATAGTCCAGAAAACGAGCGCAACCAAGGTTACCACGGATGGCAAGCGCACTCAACAAATGAAGCAAGCCGCCAAAAAAGTCAACGAGGACAACAACAAGGAGGAAAAAGCTGCCAATGACCATGGCAACGATGGGAATGATGATGATGGTAGTGATGACGATGGCGACCTTCTCGACAGCCTCATGCAGGAAGAAGAAGAAACTGAGCACAGGGAATCGAAACAAAATGGTCAAACCGATCCAAATGGCGCCAAAGGCCCGCTCCTGCTCGAATCTTTCGCAGCAGAAGAAGCCACAGAGGCCTTTATGCGCGAGAGAAAACTCCGCGAAGAAAAGCTAGAGCGTCTTGAACTTAGTATCGGCGAACGTGCTGATGCAGAAAACCGCGCTGAAGCTGCGAAAAGGGAGATGGATGAGCGCACAGAGAAATATTCCGGCCTGAGGCTTCGCAACCGCGTCATGCCGGCAGACGTCCTCGAGCGCAATATGGCCGGGCGCCAGTTTATGAAGCTGAGTCAGCTTAATGAAACTGTGCTCGCGGACATGGCCAAACGTTCCCGAAAAGATTGGGTGCTTATTGGCGTCCTCACCGACAAGAAAAAAACACCTCCCGAAGCTGCTCGTGCGCGGAACATGCCCCGTTCGACGTGGACAGTCTCGGATCTTGCGGCGCGGCGAACCTTCATCTCGCTCGGCTTGTACGATGGAGCCCACGCAAAACACTACGACCGTACGCCGATTGGCTCCGTGGTGCTTCTTTACGAACCTTCAGTGCGGCCGTCCAAGAGTACGCATAGCAAGGTGGCATTTTACCTTTCCGCCTCACTTGACACGCACATCATGTTGCTTGGTGATGCGCTGGACTTTGCACTCTGCGCAGGAACGGGTTACAATGGTGAATATTGCAAGGAGCCCGTCAACTCTCGCATTTCGCGCTTCTGCCCGAAGCACGAGACCGCTGAGCTCGCCAACATCCGCTCGAATCGCATGATGCTGCACAGCAGTAGCGGCATCAAGATCTCTCTACCTCGGTCCAGCTCTGTGCGAAACCTCTCGAGTGTTGATGAGGACACCGCCAATGAGCAAAAGCCCCGCAGCGGAACCAAGCGCAAACTCTCCACTGCAGAACAACTCCGGCAAGCTCGACAGCGCAAACTTGCCGCCGAGAGTGCCGCCAAGCAGACCAGGGGTAATGCCATTGTCCTTGCAGATGGCTCGATCAGCGTCAAGCACGATGAAGGCCGTGGCAAAAAGGCGGGACAAAGCCAGAACAAAAAGCTTACAACGAGCAACGGGCTGAGCGATCGCGCTAACGTCATTGTGAATGCACTCAACTCGAGCATCCGCGACAAGGGCCACGCCACCGTGACGCAGCAAACGACCAAGGGACTTCGCAGGGCGTACGCCGCCATTACGGGTGCTGATATTCAGGCTCAAAGCCGTCGCGACAATGCGCAGGAGCAACGAGACCTTCAGCGTGCCATGAAGGATCCGCTCAGCGCCTCGAATCTTGCCAAGAAACGCACGAAAATGCTCGCGGCCTCGGGCGGGGCAATGACCGCTCGCGTCGGCGCACTGAGTCGGAACCTGGCCCCGACAAAATTAGACGAGGCCAAGGCTTTGGCAGGCTCCATGGATCCGAGACTCCAGGCAAAGATTCGCGCCTCGTCTTCTGTCCATACTTCCTCGAACCCAGATGGCCGCTTCGGCGTGAATGAACAGATTCTGCGTCAGCGACGCGCTGAAGAGCGTGTGGTTCAGGAGCGCGCCCGCCAAAGATTCGAGCGCGAGTCGAATGCCAAGGAAATGAAAAGCCGTGCGAACCTCGACAAAATGAAGCACGTCAAGGCACTTCTCCAGAAAAGTGGCGGCGTTTCGGCCTTGGCCCCGGTAGACGCCAACTCTTCGCGTCTTCGCGACCTCAAGCGCGTCAAAATTACGGCGCCTCCTCCAGGAGCAGCAAACGACAAGCTCAAGGCATTTACATCGAAACGGGCGCGCCCCCTCGATCTGGGAACAGCAAAGTTGGCAAGCCACTTGAGCGCGACTGCTGGAGCAAAGGGTTCAGGATTGCCCGCCGCGCCGCGCAGCCGCGAGGCGGGAAGCCGGCCGGACATTGTTTTCTCGCTCAAACAAGGTCTCGATGCCACAAAAATGCAAGAGCTGCTCAAGAAAAAATCTGCTTATCAGGATGCAGGCAACCACGCCAAAGCAGACGCTTTGCAAAATACGATGCGCGGTCTCGCAAGTGCAGAAGCCGCATCGGACAAAAAGTCGCAGGTTACCGAGCTCAAAATCAAGGCTATTCTTTGCCACGAGTGCGAGCGAACGACCGAGGACAAGATGCCCCGCTGTCAAGTTGAGGAGCATGAGACGTCGCAAATCGAGGTTACCAAGCGGTTCTTTCGATGCGCCAAGCCCGATTGCGGAGAACGTACGAGCACGTTGGGAAAGAGAACATGCCGCCAGCCGTGTCCAGCCTGCGCAGGTATTCGCTGGGTCCCTTGTAGTGCATACAGCGACAAGACGCTCGGACTCGCACGCAAGCGGAACGTTCCGGCCGGCAACAACGACGACGATGGACCTTGCACTACTTTCAACAGGCGCGGTGGATAAATACCTGAATTCAATCGCTCGCAACATAACGTCCTGGGGCGGGGTGAAGCTATTCGATAAAAATTACATTTCAATTTCAAGTCTTTGTGGAAGTGACACTTTAATCAACTGGCGCGGACGGACGATGGTCATTCATCGCACTCACTCGAGTGCCCACATGCCAGGTCGTTTTGAATTCTTCTTTTCTTCCTTCGTTTTCTAGAACAGAAAACACCAGCCCTCGTATGCACTTTTCTGCACGCGCATTCGCCCCTTTCATGACATCCCTACTTATCTGCCTTGTTTGTGGTCTGTTCATCAGGGAGGACTGAGCGGACTCTCGCGCTTTGCTTCTGAATCATTGAGAGCAGTAAGCATTCCGAGCAATTTGCGCATGTGACCTCTCTTAAAACCGAGTTCAAGCAAGTAGTCGTCCTCTTCGAGCCGAATCAAGTCCGTCGTGTCGCGCACGCCAAAGGCCGCCATTGCATCGTGGTACTGAACGAGATTTGCTTTGGCGAGAAATTCTTTGAGAGGCACGACGGGCACAAAGACCATTTTCTTGGCACGTGTTTTATGGCATGCTTTGCGCAAAGACACAACCTCCTTGCGTAAGGTGCTGTTTTCCTTTTTGATTTCAAAGACCTCACGTTTGAGCGCGCGTAACTTGGCTTTGTCCTCTTTGCCTGGATTAACCACCTTTTCCACAAAAGCACGCTTTTGCCTTCTTCGTGAGTCCATGATTTGCACAAACTCAGCAAAGCAAATCTCGCCAGAATTATCGACGTCGACCTCTTTGATGAGAGCGAGTGCTGTCTTGTGCGAGATCTCGTCACCAAGTGCGCGCATTGCCTCGGTGAGCTCATCAGTGTCCATCTCGCCGCTATGGTCCTCATCGAAGCGCTCAAACTGCTCGCGAAAGTCAAAAAGCTCCTCTTCGGAAAAGTTTTCTGCAAGCTCCTCGGGGACGAACCAGAGCACCTCGTCAGGAATCTTAAAGGTTTTCTCAAGCGTTTTCTTGTTAACATAGTAGTCGCGCCGCCGAACCTCGTCGTACTTTTTTACCCAGTCCCCCATGCGTCGTTGCGCTACGACGCGCTGCTCGTGCACGCGCTCCATGCGCGCATTCTCGCCGAGCTTGCCCTTGATTTTGCCGAGAACGGCACCAGCTGCGTCAGTAATGGCCTTCCCTTTGACAATTTTTTGCAATTGATCCTGAAGTGTGTCGCCATAGCCGTTGCGCAGCATGTGCATGATGGTCAAAAACTCGTCAAACTCGACGAGACCGCTTCCATCAGCATCGACGAGTTTGATGAGTCGGCGGATTTTGGGCCGTGTAATTGCGATATCGAGTTCTTTGAAAAGCGCTGCTAGCTCGCCGTCGTCGAGACGCCCGCTATCGTCTTCGTCGATTTCTCCAAAGCGTAGGCGTAGCTTCGCGATCTCTTTGCGCTGGAAAAGTTCCTTGTTCTCGTCCGAAACTGCATATAAGTTTTCTGTGGGCCGCACGACTGTGCGTTCGTGCGTCTCTGGATTGTAATAGTAGCGCTGTCCGTTTGTCTTGTCAAAGTGCTCCGTCCACGGCTCGGGCAAAGGATCGAAGGGCTCCACGACTTCAGACTTGGCGCTTTCAAGACTTCTCACTCCCTTTTTCGTCTTGGCTTGCACAGAAAATTGGTATTTCCAGCCATTGGCGAGCGGTTCGATTGTTGCTGAAGTGGCAGGAAAGTCGACTTCTGCAGCCTCGCCCTTGTACTTCCACTCGTTACCATCAAGACGGTATTTGCGGACTACATATGTGTGTGTTTTGCTGTACAAAGTATCGCCTTCTTCGTCGTCATTTGAGGTCGTCGCTGATGCGCGTCGCGCTGCTTCGCTTCCATCTGTCCACCAAACGGTCGCGCACGCGTTGGCCGCGCGAGCCTTGCAGAGTCCAGGTCTTCGTGGTTCAATGCCTCCGCCCATCTTCACGGCGAGACCCGCATCATGATCGACTTTTCCTTCCGTGGAATCTGGCGCTCCGGAAACCAAGTTCGCCCGATTTGCTTCTTGGCCGTCTTCATTGCCTGGCCGGCCTGTCTTGCCTGTTTTGCCTCCTCCTGCAACTTGGCGTTCGTAGCCAGCGCCCGTTTGCACAGCCTGCTCCTTGCTCGAGGCGAGCTCGGCCTCTTCGTCGCTGTCCATGGCGAGTCGTGTTTCCTTTGCTCACGGACGAACCTCCATTCCCCCCCC
>KN805430.1:105852-158246 GCA_000818945.1 Schizochytrium sp. CCTCC M209059
CCCGTCGCGCCGTCCGCGGCGCTCGCCGGCGCGCGCCGTCTGGCCTTGTGCACGGCAGAGGCATCGGGTTTTCCGTGCTTGCACGCGGTCAAGAACAAGCGCGTCGACGGCACGGAGCCCGGCGCCGCCCCCGTCGGGGACTCGAGCGCGCGCAGGCAGGCGGCGCGAGAGACGATGTGCAAAGTCAAGGAGCAAGCCCAGGCGGAGTACATGCAGCAGAACCTGAGGACCACGCTGCGCATGCGCTCGCGCACGAAGAGCATCTCTGACCTGGCAGAGCCTGCGCAGAGCTCCATTGTGCAGTTTAGCACATACTACATTTACGTCTGTGCCGTTCTTATCGGCCTCTGGTACGACTTTGTGGACCTCATCCTCCAGGTAAGTGGCGTGCGCGGCGGGTGATTTGCTCGCGTGCGTTTCTTCTTCTGTTTGTGTGTTGGATTACGTTTTTTCTCGTCGTAGGGCAAATCAAATTTGTGTATCGGACGAATCGCGCAGTGCCCCTGCATGAAAAAAAATGAAGAGTGCAGCCATATGCTGACATCTGCTTACGCGATTTTCACAGCGAAACAAACGCCGGGCGCCTGATGGTTACGCGCCCATCGTCAAAGGCTTTGACTCGTTTTACAGCCGACATTTGTACGTTCACTTGCTTTGGTTTTGATTTTGGTGTTTGGTGTCAGGATATCTCGCGCTTACAGTGCAACAACGTACTAACGTTAAACTCCTCATCTTCCTCGGGGATCCATTTCATTGGCGCTTCGACGCTTGCAGGGCGAGCCGTCTATGGAACTGTCTGAATAATGTGGTCTCGAGCACACCGGGTGCTCACATCGAGGTGGTGCAGCGCAAACGCAACACCGACGGCTCCGTCGAGCTGCTCAACACGACTCGCAAGTGCCTGAACCTCGGCTCGTACAATTACCTTGGCTTCGCGGACGACTGGCAGAACACATGCCGTGACCGTGTGGTGAAGTCTCTCGACGAATTTGGCGTGACGACCGCGGCCTCGGTTGTGAGCGGTGGATACACAAGTGTGCACAAGGAGCTGGAGGAAAGCGTCGCTGCCTTTGTGGGCAAGGAGGCCGCCGTGTGCTTCAATATGGGCTATGGCACTAACCAGACGGCCATCCCCGCCTTTTTCGGCAAGGGGTGCCTCTTGATAAGCGACACCCTCAATCACACGTCCATCGTGAACGGTTCTCGCGCCTCGGGCGCCACGATTCGCGTCTTCAAGCACAACAATGTTGAACACTTGGAGAGCGTGCTGCAAACGGCCATCATTGAAGGTCAGCCTTTGACACACCGGCCGTGGAAAAAGATTCTCGTCATGGTCGAGGGCGTGTACAGCATGGAGGGCGAGGTGTGCGAGCTCGCTGGTATTGTGTCTATGGCCAAAAAGTACAAAGCTTACATGTACGTGGACGAAGCGCACTCGATTGGCGCACTCGGCGCGACGGGCCGCGGCATTTGCGAATATGCAGGTGTCGACCCTGCCGACATAGATATCCTCATGGGTACTTTTACTAAGAGCTTTAGCGGCATGGGCGGCTACTTGGCTTCTTCTCAAGAGTTCATCGACTATATTCGCTCGCAAAGCATGGGCACGGTTCTCGCGCAGTCGATGTCTCCGGTTGTGGCGCAGCAGATCCTTACCGCGCTGCGCATCATTGACGGCAAGGACGGGACGGATCTTGGCCGTCAGAAGCTGCAGGATATTCGAGACAACTCGAACTACTTTCGAAAGGAACTCATTCGCATGGGACTTCAGGTCCTGGGCGATGAGGACTCCCCTGTGATTCCTGTCATGCTGTACGTGCCCACGAAGCTGAGTCTTTTCCACGAGCTCTGCATGGAACGCGGTCTCGCTGTCGTCTGCGTGGGCTTCCCTGCTGTCGGTCTCAACGGCAGTCGTGTGCGTTTTTGCATTTCTGCCGGCCACACGCGCAAGGATCTCGAGGACGCCATTGAAAAATTGCGCGAGGTTGCGGACATTCTCATGCTACACTACAACAATTCTGCCCTTGGCTGATGGACTCTGTGTGTATCAGCGCGAGTAGGAGAAGAGCTGGACACCGTCGTCGGCGCGACTTGTCGTCTCGGCTGAGCTCGACCTTGTGAAGGACCATTTTTCAACCATATTTCTTGCTTTTCTTTGCTTTTCTTTGCTTTGCTTTGCGTCAAGCTCGCCTTGCCATGCTTGGAAACTCTGGTTTTGCAAAGAATTGCAAACGTCAGTCCCTTACAATGCTACTCTCTGTTCTTGTTGGGCTAATTCAATTTTCGTGAAGTTTTTAGCGGTAGTTATACATTGATGAAATGTCATGTGGCGGGCGTCCGTTGCCATCACATCAGGCAACATTCGATGCGCGCGATACACCGAGGTGGGTTTTCTACAGACGTAGGAGGAGCAAAAAGCGAAGCGCCTCGACGGGTATTGGAATTGTCGCTCGACGAAGCTACAACATTGGCTGAACTGGGACTGAGCAAGGCTACTCCCCCAGTTTGAGGTGGAGCGAATCTAGCTCCAGCGGGCAGCGTGGCTACGGCACCTCCCAAGGGATCAAGCAAAAGTGCAGAGTCTGGGCGCGTTATCCCCAAAAAATGCGCGTTCTGCAAGGTGGCGCGTCTTGTAAAGCGGAATAACTTGGCAGGCCCAGGTTGACGGTGCGTCAAGCTTGCGGACTCGTGCAAATCATTGAGCATTCTTGCCGCCTGCAACATGATTCTGTCGGGCGCAGTCTCGCGCCTGCACAGCGTGTTTCCGAACGCCATGCTGCAAATGTACATGCCCCATGCCGGGGGAAGCTTCTTTTTCTTTTCCATGCCAGCGACGAAACCCAAGGCAACCGCGGTGTCCTCGACGGCATCCTTGACCATTCCATCCGTGACGCGCTTGATCTCACGAATCAACTTTTCGTCGTGAATGACATCGGCATAGCCTTTAGCGTTAGGATGCTGCAGAAGCAGTTCGAGATCGATAGAGTTGGAGGTGAATCGGCCTCTCGCGGCGCATATCTCGAGTGCGCACTGTGATCCTGAAGGAGCGCGCAAAGGAGACACGCGTTGGTCTCTGAGAAATTCCGGGAGCCTGTATCCCAGATTACGTTGCAGAAAGTGGCGAAGAAGGAAATCATCTGCGCTTGACGGATCAATCAACTTGCGTTCCACGAGCTCGTACGGAAAGGCCTGGCGGCGAGAGCTCATGCAAATGGAAAGAATCTGGTCGGCCACGGGGCCAGCATCGACGTCCGTCTCACGGAGAAGAAAATCGACGCAGAGTTGGTGTTGTCTTTGAAAGGATTCGACAAGGGCCGTGCGTAGGACACGCTGCCGCTGCGCTTCATCTTGCGTAATCCCGCATGCCGTCTCAGAAAAGGGATTCTTAAGACAAAGCTTGTCTCGGTGAGACCGGCGACGATGACGGCGAATCTGGTTGCGAGACCGCTGCACGCTGTTCGGCGTGTCCTCAACGAAGTCGGAGATGAGGCCGACCTGCCCTTGGCTAAGGCTTGGATGGTTACCAAAGCGCAGACCCAAAAGAGACTCCACAAGGTACGACAAAAGCCTGGAACTGCCAGCGCTGGCGGTGAGGGGGATGATAGCATAGTCATTGTACGAAGGGTCGACGCGGGGATCTTCGAGGAGCACCTTGATGACTTCATAATTTGCCTTGCTGCAGGCGTTAAACAGAGGGAGCTGACCATAGCACGAAGGGTCAATGCGTGGCTCGCGCAAAAGATGACGCATCACGGCCTCCGAGTACAAGTTGCACTCGCAGATAACACGCTGTTCAAAGGCCCCCGGGTCTGTATACTTCATCAAGAAGTCAACAAGCGTGAGATCTCCCATTTTGCATGCCTCGATGAGCAAGGCGTTGCGCCCCATGCTGGGATTGATCTTTTGCGAACGAATGAGACCGCGGACGAAGGGCATGTCACCGCCACCCGTAGACCGCTGCTGCGAGCTCCAAAACATGAGTTGCACGACGGCGTCTTCGTTTTCTAGGACGCGATAGTCTTCCACGAGACGTGAGATGCACTTGCGGTTCCCCGTCGTGAGAGCAATGGAGAAAGCACTGGCGTGGATCATGGCATCAGATCGACTGAGCCGCCCCTGCAGCGAGGCAGCGATGGGATTAACGTGGGGATTGGACTTCATGAGAAGCTCGACATGTTCAAACTTTTCTTTCGCGACGCAAGCGCGAAGGGACTCGGAACTGCGCGCTGTTGGATCGACGCGGCCATCATCGAGGAGAGTCGCAAGAACGGTGCACGCGTAACGATCGGCGTGACGCACTGCAAAGTTCTCGCAGAGTCCCGGATTGAGGCCAGGGATTGCCAGGAGAGCATTGACAATATCGACGCGTTCCCCTGCAGCCTCGCAGACGACCTGGGTGAGCAGAGCCACGGTGACGTTGGACTCCGTGCTAACGTCGTGCAGCTTGGCAACGCCCTGGAGAAGGAGCGTAAAGTCCGCGTTGAGGGGCGTTTTCTTGCGAATGATGCGCAAGGCACGGTCGATGACGACCCAGCTGGACTTCCCCTCGTGCCAAAAGCGCCCAGCTTCAGCAATAAGGATGGCCACGACGTCGAGATAGCGCTCGACGCAAGCGCCTCTTAGGTCTGGATCTTCCCGAAGGAGTTGAGCTCGGACGCGACGCGTCACGGCCTTGTGGTTCCACACGATGGACAATTTGTCGCTGTCTGCGTCGTGTTGCTGTTCTACGGTGAGCACCATGTGCAGGCACTCTTTGGCCAGGCGCTGGGTCTGAGTCCGCGAGCAGGGGCCTTTGGGGGCTCGGATGCTCTTGAGCAAAGATGTCAAGACGGGTGCCTGTCCAGACAGGCTCGCAATGCGCGCGAGCAAGTTATCGTCATAATCTGCGCGCATCTTGGTCAAGGCGAGCGTCGTCTGCAGCAGGGTTACGTGGCCATTGGTGACGGAGTTGACGGCCGCGCTGCGGCGCTCCGCCGCTGCCGTCGCTGTCGCCGACGGTCCGAGCCTCTGGGACGCAGCGTTGCTCGGCTGGTGTCGCACCATGCCCATGATCGCCATGGTGAGTGGGCGGCTACGCGCTCAGCTCAGACCGCTGCGGGCTTGGCCGTCGTTCTCCCGTCCCGTCGGCGCGGGCCGTCTCGCGTCTTCTCAAGCGCTTCTGCTCGACCTCCTCCTGGCCCGAGCTGCTCGTCTTGGCGCCTGGGCCTGAGTATCTAGGTCCCTCCTTCCCTGTCTCGCTCGCCTCGTGCCGGTTTCCTTGCGCCTCGACTTCGCGTCCGTCGCGCAGCGCGAGCAGCGCGAGCAGCGCGAGCAGCGCGCAGCCTCGGCTCGCGTCGCTTCAGCTCGGCTCGCGTCGCCTCGCGTCGCCTCGCGTCGACTCGCGCGGGCGGGCGGGCGGGCGCGGCGTGCAAGCGGCTCTGCTGCGCCTTCTCCGCGCCTGCCTGCGTCCGCTTCGAGCCGCTCGGCGAGGCGCGGTTTTGCCGGGTTCTGTCTCCTTTCTTCGCGGAGGAAACAAGAGCAAGAAAGCGCGCACGCGTGCATGCATGAATACGCGGAAGAGGAAGCAAGACCGGACACGCCAGCGAGCAAGAGAACCACCTGCAACTTCACGTTGCCGGCACACATGGCTGTAGAAGCATGTACAGAACAAACGCCGGGGCACTACTAACTGTAAATTTATCTACATTGTCCCGCCCCTACCGCCGCCGGCAGCGCGGCTTCCTTCATTCCAGGAGGCTACTACCGTTTGCTCGTCTTCACACCGGAAAGGGCCAGAAAGCTTGCTTGCTTCCCTGCGAAACGTGCAGTTGCAACAAGCGCAAACAAAGCCGCGGCCGGCAGGTGCGCGAGGAGGGGGGGGGGGCTTGACGGGTCGCCAACTTGCTGCGAGAGGGGGGTCTGATTGTTTCCTTCCTTATCTTTCCTTTCCTTTCCTTATCTTTCCTTATCTTTCCTTTCCTTATCTTTCCTTTCCTTTCCTTTCCTTTCCTGGCCTCTTCTCGCGGCTAGTGGTCGCTGGCGAGGTCGGGAGCCATGGATGCACGCTCGTGCAGATGAGACGAGACGAGCCGCAGCTGCTTGCTCGCGCGAGGGCGGGCTCGCGAGGCGCCGCTGCGGCGAGAAGCGGAGGAGGCCCGCGGAGCCGGAGGAAGGGGCGGAGCGAGAGGAGGTATGGCCTGCGCCGGTTCCGGAGGCGAAGTGTGCGGAGCGGAGGCGTGACCTCGCGGAAGAAGCTGGCTGCAGGGAGCAAGGAGACCCGCGTGCTTAAACCCCGGCGAGGCGACTGCGAAATCGCAGGCGAGAACTCCGCGACCCAAGGGTTCCGGGCAGTCGAGGTTGGGCCGGGCCTGAGTGGGAATGGAGCCCGGAGTAAAAGAGGGCATGGACGGACCCTCTTCACGACGGAGTCGCACGAAGGGAGGCGAGGAGAGCTGCCTCTGCTGGCTGCTATGGCCGGCTGGATGGATCTATAGATGGGTGGATGGATGGATGGATGCATGACTACAACGGAGTGCAGGGAAAGGTCATGGCAAGTGAGGCTGGTAGGCAGAGGCAGGCACAGGACGGTTGATGACCTCGTAGTCGATCGATGCGAGTCGCAAAGGGGGAGCTGTCGTCTACGTTAAAGTTATCGATGAAGTATACATTAAAGTTGACAATAATGCGCGGAAGCAAACCTGTCGTGGACTAGGACGAGGACTAGGCCTAGGCCTGCTGCTACGAGTAGGCTAGTAGTGTAGCGAAAGTTGCTGGCGCCAGGACTATTGATGATTCGAGAATCGAAGCTAGCCGCCACCGCTGCCGCGACAACGAGTCGGGCAATACCTATCATCGCAGCGTACCCAACATCGCGCACTCCAATGATCAATGATAACCTTGTCGCGCCGTAGACTCGGACTGGTTGTGCGAAGATGAGCAAAAACCGTAGTTCAACACATCCTTCTTGGCTTGGCCTTCTTGGCTTGGCTTGCTCTGGAGACGCCAAGGCGCCGAGACTCGCCTCGCAGACAAGGCACGCACGCACGCACGCATGGAGGATCCTAGATGGCTATAGGCGCTGTGAGCGCAGACTTAGAGCCCTCGAGGCTAGCTATAGCTAGCAAGCCTGACTGTGAGTTGAGTGAGTCCATCGAAGCGGCCAAGTTAAGAAGGCCAACTTGAAGATAAAAAGGCCTAGCCAAGGACTAAGAGTATGGTGGCATTGGTCACGACGACAGGGAGCAGACCCCGAAAACCATGGTAGCACCACGAACAGCAGCCGCAAAGCTGCGCTACGGCGCTGGGCAGGCCCTGCGGGAGGCAGCGCGCTCGCGCGGCGTGCGATTCTGCGAGCTGCACGCGGACGATGCGACGCGGCGGTTCGTAGACACGGCGCCCGTGGCGCCTCCCTCGCAGGCGCTCGCTCACCGCGTGCTGTCCCTTTTCATGAGCTACTACGACGCCAACGCGGCGCTGGGGATCTACCCGCTGCACCTCTTCTCGCAGCCGCAGTGGACGCAGCTCATGCGCGAGGCAGATCTTCTGCCGACTGGATCTGTGGAGAACGTCTCGAAGCCGTTTTCGCGCGTGCTCGACATTGGCGCCGGAGACGGTAGCATGGCGCAGGAGCTCCTGCTCCCGCTCGCCGATAAGGTGCACGCCACAGAGACTGCGTCGCGCATGGCCGCCCTTGCGCGCAAGCGTGGCATCGACTGCAAGGAAGTCGACGTTTCCGCGCCGGATGCAGGTCGCGAGCTCGGCTCCGACTTTGATCTCGTCTGCATCTTTAACGTTCTCGATCGCACTGCCCGCCCGCTCTCGCTCTTGCGCACTGCCTCCGAGCTGCTCGCACCAGGAGGCACCTGTGTCATTGCTTCTCCGCTTCCCATGCGCCAAATTTGCTTCGATGGCTCGCTCAAGCGGCAGCCTGATGAGACTCTTCCCATGCCGGATCCAAGATCTCCAGAGCTCGCCACCTATTCATCCGCTACCGACGATGACAACTGGGACGCTTACGCATATGCATTCATGTTCGACTTTCTCCCCCAGCACGCCCCGGGTCTCCGTGTCGACACCTTTACGCGGCTTCCGTATTTGTCAGGGGGCGACCTCGCGGAGCCGCTCATCGAGTACGACGACATCGCCGTGGTTCTCCGCAAAGACCCATGACTGGTTCACTTTGCCTTATGGCAGACTATTGCTCGCGCGCGCGCGCGCGAGAGAGAGAGAGAGAGAAAGAGTCACATAGCACAATCTCCACTCGACTCAAATTAACCTGACCTGCCTCCGTCGTGGACGATCATCTAAACAATCAGGCGTCCTCGCGCCGCCATCACCCCTTGCTCCACAGCCCCAAAGCTGCGGGCCCCCGATTTGCAGTTCGAGGGTCCGGGCTCGTCCCCAAACCTGACCCAAACCTAACCGGTCTCCGTTGGCGGAGAGCCCTCGCTTCCTCCCTTCCTTCACTCTCCCCGCGGCTCTGCTCATTCTGTGATTTTTCCCTCCCCTCCCTCGCGCCGCCGCTCCGCTCCGCGCCGCGCGCGCGCCACGCGCCCGCGCCCGCGCCGCCCGAGGCGACGACGGACGCCATGGAGGCGTCGCTCGTGGCGGCCAACGACGGCGCCAAGGACGGCGTCATCGATGACGGCGCCGTCGGCGCCAAGGACGGCCATGCCGGCAAGAGCAGCGGCCAAGGCGACGCCCGCGTGCAGCAGCAGCAGCATGACGGGCAGCAGCAGCAGCAGCAGCAGCAGGAGGAGGAGGAGGAGGAGGACAGCGACGGGGACAGCGACGTGGAGGAGATCTCGCCGGCAGCCGTCCCCGTGCACGCGCGCGTGCCGCTGCTGCTGCGGCTGTTTCCGGGGATCCCGCTCGTGCAGAAACTGGAGGGGAGCCCACGGAAGCGTAGACTCGTCGAGGACATGACGCCCCAGGCCTTTGCCAGGCTCGTCATGGAGGTGCAGTCCCGCGCGCAGCAGTTCAGGAAGAGGCGCGTGAAGATCCAGAGCCTGGCACAAGTAGCGTCCCTGATCAAGGGCGCGCGCCGCATTCTCGTCCTCACGGGTGCAGGCATCTCCACGAGCTGCGGCATCCCAGACTTTCGCTCCAGCCACGGCGTGTACTCCATGCTGGACGGATACAAACTCAAGGACCCGCAAGATCTGTTCTCCATTCATTACTTTCGCCGAAACACAAAGCCCTTTTACGATTTCGCTCGCAAACTCTGGCCGGGCACGCACGAGCCTGCGCCTACGCACCACTTTATCAAACGTCTCGAGGCCCACGGTCATCTTCACCGTAACTACACGCAGAACATCGACACGCTCGAATGCGTCGCTGGCATCGAACGCGTGCTTCAGTGTCATGGTTCTTTTGCCACAGCCACGTGCACGCGCTGCAAATTCCGATGCGAGGGTGACCGGATCAAGGATGACATCATGAACCGCCGCGCGCCAGTTTGCCCTCGCTGCGCGGAAAATCCTCCCTCCTCGCTCATGGAGGAAGTTGTGATGCGTGATCCCAGCATGAGCGCATTTCGATTTGCCGGCACGCGCTCAAATTCCATCTCGAGCGAGAGCGATCTCGACTCTGATCCTGGCGCGAGTAGCACGCCGCTCCGTGGGTCTCCCGCCATTGCTGCGGCGCGCAGCACGCTTATGGGCGGACCCCTTTCGCGTGCAACGCCCCCTTTGGCTGCTTCCGCTGGACTCGGTACTAGTAACACCGTTTCGTTAGCCGGGCCCACCTCGGCGGCCTCCTCTCAGCAGCAAGACACCGACAAGAACAGTCAGCTCGCAGATGCGCGCGGAGCTTATGTCGCTCCTGTTATCACGGCAGGTGCTTCTTCTTCGTCCTCGTCATCGTCATCGTCATCTACTACTCATACGACGATGGCGACAACGAATGCTGCTGCGGGCAGCAAAATATCTCAAACTGTGGTCGGAACGCCACAGGCAAAGACTACTTCCGCGCTCGGTTCAGCTGTTGACGGTGGTGTTGTTGCCAAGCAAGGTGCGAATGCCATTGCTCGGTCTCCGCAGCCCCGTTCGAACCTTTCTCCTGTTCATGCTGCGCATAACATCGAGCCTGATTCGCCATTCGCCTCATCGACCAAGAAAATGTTCGGCAGCAGTAGCAGCAGCAGCAACAACAATAACAACAACAACAACAACAACAACAAGTCTTCCATGCACAAACGTCCCGGAGTGCGGACGAATAGCCTCGCATCCGATAGCGACCCCATGGTTCCCCCGAGTCCCACGCTCTCACAACTGAGCCGGTCCAACAGTCTCAGCTCCATGACTACGCCTCGTGCTCACAACGCTGCATCGCACCGTAGTGTGTTTGCAGACGCTGGATCGTTAACACAACCCAGCAGCGCTGGCGATGCCGCGACCCCAGGGGAATCCTCCAACAACACGACGAGCGGACTTCTTCCCTCAGATGTACAAGCCCTCTATGCGGCGCATGGCGCGCAGGACGAGGACCCAAAGGGAACGGGTCTCGATCCCATGCCGCTTCACGCCGCGCCGGGCCTTGACACGGCTACCGCTGATGCAGGCACCACGACAACGAACATGGTGCGCCCGCGCGGCGATGGACCCGTTGAAGGCGCATCTGGACCTGGGGCGTACGGTTCCTTTGCCTCAACCTCGTCTAGCTCGTCATTCGCGACGTCGGAGCCTCTCCCGCTCAGTGCGCACGCGAGCACGGACGCCCACGACGAGGAAGAGGAGGAGGAGGAGACTCAGCACACTGATGGTCCGCCGCAGCAGGAAGAAAAGGCGCCTGCTGACGGATCCAAAGAGACCGCAACTCGGCACGATGATGCGGACGACGCCTTCCTCGAAGAGCTTCCCTTTGTGGACGAGATGTTCGACAAGGGTATTATGAAGCCCGACATTGTGTTTTTTGGCGAGTCCCTGCCATCGGAATTTTTTGACTGTATCGAGGAGGACGTGCGTCTCTGTGATCTTGTTCTCGTTCTTGGGACGAGTCTCAAGGTCGCACCCGTCTCTCGCATCATCGAAATGGTCGATGAGGATATTCCACAGATTCTTATTAACCGTGAGGTCGTTGCGCAGCCCCACGAATTTGACGCAGAGCTGTTGGGCAACTGTGATGCAGTTGTTACGGCTCTTGCTAAAGAACTTCATTGGGACATCCCCGGCGTCCCGGAAAACGACGGTGATGATGATGACGATGAGGCTGACCGCGAAGCCAAGTCCAGTGATGGCGAAGAGCCTGAAGACAAGAGCAATAAGGCTCCCGAGCTCAAGGGCTGCCATTTTCGGCAAAGCGAAGACTACCCGTATCGGTTCCTCTTCCAAGGCGCAAACGAGGACTGCGAGTCTGAATTTGGCGACGATTCTGACTCTGACTCTTCCGAGGATGAGGACAATGGCGAAAAGGAAAACGACAGCGACGACGACTCATCTTCGTCTTCCCAAAGGGCCAACAAGGAGGGCGCCCCGCGGCGCGATCTTGGCTCTGGGCACAGTGAAAAAACTCTGGGAGATAAACGTCCATCCAAGACGGATCTTGAAGGCAGTCCAAAGCGCCCTCGAGTAGGTGGCTCATTTAGTGACACACTTTAGCCCAAACGTAAGCAACAAAGCAACAACACGCACACAGAGAAAAGGGCCAGAGAGACGAAGAGAAAGAAAACAAAACCGAAAAAACAAAAACAAAAAAAAACACCGAACGCTTCTTCTCGGCTCTCTCGCCTCCACATGGAAATTTGCACCTTAAAAAAATTGATGATGTTGACAATGAGCATTGAATTTCGCAAGTACGGTGAATTTTTCTTTCGGCGAACGGATCGCAACCAGTGAGCAACATGCGCTAGCAATCGTGCGCAAAAGCTCTCAAATTAATTCCAAGCAAGCCTGGCAAAATTATTCGTGCGTTTCTTAAGTCCTTTTCTACTTTCTATGACTCACTTGCAAAGACGCCAATCGGATCCAAGTCCTCCAGAAGCGACGGTGTATGTACATCCATAAAGGTCTCGGTACCATCGGTGCCTGCGAGGCTCGTAATCGCCTCTCTGCCGCCAGGATGGTCCTCCGCATAGAGCGTAAGGTCGTATACCTTGCCGTCGATGGCAACCCAACAGTCCTCTGGCGTGTTGTGCTGCTTGAGTTCATTCATGGAGATAGACTTGAGAGACGTCTTTGAGGATGAAGAAATCGATCTGGTACCGCCACGGCGTCCGCTCGTCACTTGCGGCTTAGTGCGCTCCTGAATAGGAACGTGCGCTCCAACGTGCAGGCCAAAAACGGCGCACTCGGTAAGAGCATTTCCACCGAGACGATTCTTGCCATGAATACCCCCAACAACTTCACCAACCGCATAAAGTCTTCCGCCCGCCGTGGGCACGCCTACATTATTGACGGTTCGGCCTTGCGAGTCTATACGCAAGCCTCCCATAGAGTAGTGCACAGCTGGCGTAATGTAACCCACGTAAAAGGGTGCGTCCGTGGCCAAGGGCGTGTCTGGGCACACGGTCCGGTTAAAGGGATCCGGATAGGCATCCATATCGGTGCAAGTGCGATCAAAATCCTCAAGGGTCTGCCGCACAGTGGCCACCTCTGCTCCAAGCGTCTCTGCAAGAGCTTCGACAGAGTCGACCTTCCACATGAGTCCCTTGCGCATGTACATGGGAATATGCTTGGGTGCTCGATCAGCAACTGACGCACTGAGGACCATAAGGAACTCAGGTTGGCCATCGGCGCTCGGATCGTGCGCAATCATGTGCTCCGAGACATATTTGCGTGTCCCAAGCTCATTAACGAACCGCCGCCCCGAGGCGTCGAGCATGACAGCACCAACGCCGCGCAAGAGCTCCGCCGCGAGAGTCTTCACCGGGCTCGATCGGTCCTTCGGGTCAACAAAGGCCGTTGGATGAACTTGCACCTGATCGATATCAACTGTGTCGGCGCCAACGGCCTGCGCAAGCAAGATGCCATCGCCGGTAGCGAACTTGCCGTTCGTCGTACCGAACCTTGCAAGGTCAGGTCGATGTTGCAGCAAAAACGAGTCTTCAGAGCCACGATGAAAGCCATAACCGCCCGTGGCGATGACCACGGCGCTTGCGTCCAGATCAAAAGTCTCCCCGCTCTCGAGGTTCTTGCAGCGCACACCTCGCAGCGCAACATCGTCCTCGGCATCATTGACGAGAATTTCGGTCACCTGCGTCTTACGACGAAACTCCAACTTGCCAGACTCCTCGTACGACTTCACTGCACGATTTACAGCAACGATGAGCTCAGAGCCGGCAAGACCAGTGGATGGCCGCCACGTTCGTGGTCGCGAGTGCCCGCCAAGTTGGCCAACCTCATCCAAGGCGAGGCCCACGCGAGAGCGAAGCCAAGCGAGAGCGTCAGCACTGCCCTTTGTCAGCACATCGACAAGAGGATTGGTCGCAAAGGATGGCCGGCCACTACCGATCACCATATCCTTTTTGAACTGCGCGATCGAGTCATTAAGCTTGGTCAGACTCGTCTCATCGATGCCATTAATGCCGCTCGATGCCTTGGCCGAATTTCCACCCGGCCCGCCCTCTTTGTCGATGAGAACGACCGAGCCACCGCGATCCAAAATAGAAAGCGCCGCAGTAAGCCCAGAAAGTCCTGCGCCAATGACGACTGCATCAGGTTTGGTAGGCCCTTGCACGTCAACTTGGCCGAGTCGTCGAACGGCGTGGCGAATGAACGACGTGTCGTGGTTCTCGAGGGCAAAGTGTTTGGCGAGGATCATGAGCTCCTCGTCGCCATCTAGCAAAGCATCGACAAGTGCGTCCTCCGTGTCCTCGTCGATCTCGCCCTCACGAACAGCCCCCGACACAATGGCAAGGGCCCGATCCTGAAGCAGCTGCAGGCTCTCTTTATTGGAGATAGACATCGAAATTGGTCCCGCGCCCATGGAAGGAGCAATCGCAGGCGCAGACGTCGCGTCGCTCGCCTTGCTGGCGAGCATGGCGTCCTTCATGTTTTGGTGAATCTCAATGGCTTCCGAGAACTTGGTAATCGTGTTGAAAAGAGCGACTACCTCCTCGCGCGAGAGATTCTCTTTGATAAGATGCTCCGGTAGCAAAAGCATCTTCATTGCCGTGCCAATGCCTAAGAGCTGCAGCTTGCCGTGAAGCCTGCATCGCTGGCATCGAATGCAATTAAATATGTTGCTAATGTTGTGAAAAATGTCCTTGAAGCGTCGCTTCAGATTGGCCATGGTAGACACCTGAGGGCCATTCTCGTTCACAAAGAGAAGGCTCTCGTCAAAGGCCTCAAAGACTGTCTGGCAGGAACGCAAAACGAACGAGTCGAGAAAAAGAGACACGAGCTTGTTCGTGCGCTGATCTTCTCGTGATTCCCCCGTGGCAAAGTTGAACTCACGCAGGGTTGGCGTTGCGCGCCGCACGGCGCGCAATAGGACAACAAAGGCGAATTCAAGATTCTTGAATCGTTCGGGGTGACCCTCAAACTGGCGCTGAAAACGCACGAGGTCTCGTTCCCACCGATCTCGCTTACCGGGCACGGGCGGCTTGTAGTGCTCGGAAATGTGCAGATTGATGCTCGAGTGCAAACCTGACAGCATCCTGTACAAGAATCGTTCCTCGTAGCACATGTCAATCTCCTCGATTTCAAAGCAGTTTTCACCGTAGATGGCGTCCCAGACCTTGCTTCCATTGTACCCTGTGAATTGCTCTGGATTGAGCTGGAGGTTCACGTACTCCATGGTAGAATCGCTAAAGGGAAGTTCGGCGCAGAGATTGGTCCAAAACGCTGGCAGCGACTCGTCGTCGCAATCCTCTTCAGCCTGACTCACGACGCTATCTTCATGCTTTGAGAGAGTCTTATCCACGGGTTTCCCAAATCCAGGGGCACCAAATCCGCCGCCACCTCCGCCTCCAAAGAATGGATTGGAGAGGCTTTCGTCGCTAGGCTTCAAGTTGCAAAGGGGCTCTGGGGCCTCTTCCCCTGCTCCATGGTCATCATCCTCGTCGTCCCCAAAGCCGCAGCTTGGTTGCTCGGGTTCTTTCACTTCGCCTCCCTGTGCTTGGTCAGCATCGAGCGGACACTCGCCGTCGAGCTGGACACGGAAAAGTCTAAAGTACGTTGTGTTGGTGAGCTCTTCAAGAAGGCGAAGAAGATAGTCCGAATTGGCAGTCCTAATCGCCTCGGAGTTGCACACGACCTCGTCTTCAAAGAGAACCTTGGCACGGAGCGGGCGTGACTCGTGCTTGCCTGCAGACGCAGTCGTCGAGACGACGGAGAGGCTACAGACAGCGAGCGCCAGCGCCACCAGCGCTCCGAGAGCCTTCGTTCGCCACGCCGAGCTCGCGGCCGGAGTCTGACGTCTCCTTCGGATTCGGATCATCGTGCTCGCTGCTGGTCGGGTTTATGCCTGCTGCGTATGCTTTCGCCAACGGCCTTGAGGCTCTTCAAAGACGGTTGGAACGGTGCTCTCAGCGTGCAGCGAGCGCTTCTCTCCCTCTCTTCGTGCGGTCGTTCGTGCGGTCGTGCGTGCGTGCGTGCGTGCGTGGGACGAGTCGAGCAGGTCCTCTCGCAAGCCACAACGGCAAGCCAGCGCCGCCGGGCTCCTCCGCGGCCGGGCTTCCCGAGGACTCGCGCGCGAGTCGAGCGGCGGTCGCAAGGGAGCTGTGGCGCCGGGCTTCCCCGCGCCTCGCGGCCGCTGGCCTTCTCGCAGCTCGGGCCAATCGCGATCGGGGTCTGCGGCCAGAGACCCTCCCTCCCTCCCTCCGAGCCTGCCGAGCCCAGAATTCCACGCTGGCGTGGTTCCCTGCGTTCCCGATATGCATATAAATATATATATCCGTTGCGGACACTGACTGCCTGCCTGCCCAGGAGAGCATCGACGAGAGAACCGAAGCGGCGAGGCCCAAGCCCATGGCCAGGCATTAAATGGCAGGCAGGCAGGCAGGCAGGCAGGCAGGCAGTAGAGACAGGGGGCCCGGTTCATGGTCAGTGGACGGCTCCCGCTGACCAAGGCAAGGAAGAATCTCCTGTCGGGCGCTGCTGTCTGCAGCTGCTTGCCAACTTGGAGCGACCGAGCTTGCAGACGTGGCGTGGCGTGGTGTCACGCTGGCAGCTAGCAAGGTCTAGCTGGACGCAATCCAAAGCCTGCTGGCCTTGCTTGACCAGATTCGAGCGACGTGCTGAAGAGCATGGAGTGATTCGGAATCGAAAGGACGAAATTCGGGCGGACTTGTGTATTGTATTTGACAGACGTCCAGCGCAAGCGTCATGGGCAGCTATCGGGGAAAAGGGCAATCTTCTTCATGGAAAGCGGAGGCGAGTCCGCGCAGACTTGTGACGCGACGACGCGTACCACAAGACGGAAGGCTGCAACCGCTTCAGCGCACGCCACGTCACCGCCAAGATCGACGCAATCATGAGCAAACGAAAGACAAGGGAGCCGAAGAGGCGCTGCTGCCACCAGGCGTACAAGGTTCTTTCAGTCGACGGGATCTACATGCGTGGACGCATTCTCGTGAAAATCACGATATTGGCATCGATTTGCGTGTTGAGACTGTCAAAAAAAGATACCGCGTAGAGCACGAGCATGCAGCAACAGTGCTACAGGCGTGGGCACGAGGGGAGGCAATACGGGAGCTCGTTTGGGGCAGCGGAGGCATCTGGGAATGTGCTGCTGCATGCAATATCCAACGCGTCTACAGAGGACATCGTGGATTTGAACGTGCAAAGCGAATTCGAATTGCACGCGATAATCGTGCAGCGTGCCGATTGCAATGTCACTGGCGCATGTTCAAAGCCCGACGCAAGTACGCAGCGCTGATTGCAGCGCGAAATCGCAAAGCTGCAACGGACATTCAACGCGTCATACGAGGCTGCTGGGGTCGCCGGCGTGCGCGCTCATTGCGGGCAGAGCTCGAGGCACGATGTGCAAACCGACTTCAAATGTGGGCGAGACGCATGCTCGCTGAGATGGAGCTTGCGCGAAGACGGGCCCAAGACGCCGTGCAAAAGAAGCGCCATCTGACTTGGCAAGAGCTCGCCGCGCAAGGGCCGATTGGACTTCGCGCCAAACTCAACGGCATCTCGGACCGCGAGCTCCAAGACGACTGGAAGCTATATGCCACGACCTTGCGCGACGCTTTGCTTCTCTTTGCTTACAAGGACGAGCTCGAAGGCCCGATGCACATATTTGATCGATTAATTCGAGCCAATCCGCGCTGTCGTCTTGCTTATGAAGCCAAAGCTGTCGTCTTGCTGGTATGGGGCGGCCTTCCGAGGCACAAGTATCAGCACGCGTTCTACTTTGCAGAGCAGTCAGCCAATCTTCTCTTCAAGGCAAGGAATGCGGATATTCTGGGTATTCCTGGCGCGGAAGAAGCAGCGTGGAATATTCCAAATGCCGTTGAGTTCTTTTATATTTGCGCACGGGGTCGGCGCAAGGAGTATCGCGGATTTTGCGCTCAAATGTACTTTGCAGTGGCTCTTGGTTGCCTTGCCGGTGAGGAGCCTCCGCAACGAGCTCTTCTCTACTATGCGCGGGCCCTCGAGGCTCTCCAAGAAAACACACGCTTCCGAGGGGACCTGCTGTCCCATCATCAAGCCTGGGTTCGCAAACTGGAGGTCTCGCACCGTGACTTCTGGGGCGTGAAGCCAAAGACGTTGCGTTGCAAGACGAGGTCGCCCCTCGACGAGTACTCGCTTTCGATCCGAGGCAAGGCCCTTATCGTAAAGCGAGCTGGGGCTCGACCTCTGATCGCTCCAGTATCGCAAGTTTGGGCCACGTTGCGTCGAGCGAGCAAGGTTGACGTCACTCATGAGACGCAAGTATCTTGCGAATCATGCACAGACAATGCAGAAAAGCAACAGCAAAATAAGCAGCAGCAAGATAAGCAACAGCAAGAGGAAGAAAATATCGACGCCTGGTCATGCCTTGCGTTTCTCAAAATGATTCGTGTGGTGGCGGTCCGAGCTCAGTCGGAGCCCAAACTTATCGTACCGGCACTCGAACGGCAGCGTGACATCGAAATTCGGAACGCGTCGAAAGAGCGGGCAGCTATACATGCGCAGCGTATCGTCCGAGGCGCCTTTGGCCGCTCTCGATGGCGTCACGAGTACATGAAGCAAAGTGTTCTGGAGCGACAAGGTGAAAGCCTTGTTCTTAAGCGCTTGGACATGCTCCGTGAGCGACAGCGCCGATCACGAGCTGCCTCGCGGATGCAGGCCTTTGCACGAGGGTGCGCTGTACGAATTGACCTACGCATTAAAAATGAGCGCGTCGTTGAGATTCAACGCGTTGTGCGCGGTCGACTCGGGCGAGTCCGCTTCGCGGAGATCGAGCGCCGCCAGCGAATGGGCGTTCTCGTCACTGAAGTGTTCCGCGGTGCGCATACTGTGCCTGTCGTCAGTCGAGGACAAGATCTTCACGAACGGGGCTCCACGCAACTTGTTTTACAAATCTTGCGTGCGGGGTTTAACTATCTTGTCTCCGGCACCGACCTATGTACGGGCGAAACGTACCACGCCACTTTGAGAGAGCAGCATATGCAGCGTTTCCTCAACGCCAAAAATCGCAAGTTGACCAAACTCGGACAGGTCAGAGCGACCCAGTATGAGCGTGTCGTTCAGCTCATGCTCGGTTCTCTACGTCTGTGTCCTCCTGTGAAGGCGCTGGGTGATCTTTTGGCCCAAGAAGCCTCGCTCACCTTTGTCCTTGACTTTATCGAGGTTCAATAAAAAACTAACTAGCCATGAATACTACTTGACAATCCAAATAACGACCTTTGCAAAAATCAGGACGAAACATCTCTCTAGACCCTGGCTCGATTAACGTTAGGTAATCACAGTTCACCACGGATGAACACCAAAGAAAGACAACTCAGGCGGCAGTGCTTGTGCTTATTGTCCGTTGCACTCGAGCGAGCCGTAAAGGTTCTCTCGAGGGCAACGGACACCGCCCGATGCGTCAGTGGCCCCCGCCCCGTTGGCTGCAGGGGAGACCGCCAGAACTCTGGTAAGAGCGCGCCCGCGCGCGCGTCTGCGGGCGAGGCGGGTGGGGCGTACGAGGTGAGCAAAGAGGATTAGCTTTGCCACGCCCACGAGGCCTACCGGCGAGGTCACTATGACGTCAAGGCACGCGCAGCGTCCTGATTTGACCGTGGAGGAACTCGAGGTCAAACTTGCTGAGCTATCTGCACGTTTGCGCCGTGATGATGATGACGATGGCAATGAAGCGAGCGAGCCTGCGAAGAGGGCGTCTGGGCCTTCTGAGGATGGCAAGAGGCTCGAGAAGGCTTTTTCGGAAAATGGAAATCAGCTGGCGTTACCTGCAAATATTGCCGATCGCCTCGAGCTGGACGCGTCAAGGCCGAGGCCTACCTCAGAAGCGAATGTCAATCCTCCCCTTTATGGAGGAATAAGCACAGACATCAACGATATCCAGGCGTCCAGCCACTCTTTGGCCGATCTGCAGAGTAAAACTAAATTTCGCTCTTTCGGTGCCGCTGATGCATCCAAAGACGTTGACAAAATGATCCCATCGCAAATTGGTTCAGATGATGACTCTTTTTCCACATCGGAGAGATTGTGTGCGAAAGATATGCGTGACAAGGTGCACTTTGAGAAACATCAGCGCATGATTGTACCTCACGGATGGAAGCGAGGACGGGCCTTGCTTGCTCCAAAACAAACATGCGACGCAAATGATACACAGGCGAGAACCAAAGAAATTGTCGATCTCGTAGCACCGCGCATGATTGCAGGTCTGCTCGAAGGTGAGAACGTCGCGACTGTAATTTTGAGCGCAAAGGGGGAGAGACGAGTGCTCTTTCCTGATATTAAAAATGCACCTTTGGCGTCTACTTCTTCTTCTTCTTCTTTATCAAGTATTTCTTTCTCCGAGGCGCAAACAACAACTGCCAAGACTTTTTTAGGAGGAAGCGCTTTCTCATTAAGGCTCGCGCGACACTTTTCTCAATTTAATATTGAGACTGAGCCACGTGAATGCTCACGCGACCAAGAAAATGGAATTGATTTCTTTGTTCTTCGAGCTCAGCGCCAATGCCAAAGGAATAACACGGCGCTAGACACCGTCATGAATCACGTTCTTATTTTGGAAATCCCAGAGGAAAGTTTAGCAACCGCGCTCCACTCGAATATTCCGCCCGAACTTAAACTCTTACTTGCTCGGGAGTCGGTGCTGAGTTCCAAGACTTTTGGGGAAGCCTTGCAGGCTCTGCATGGTACGCAGATTGTTGCTGTTCACGAACATCTGTACTTTGCTGCACTTGACATACTGCACGAGGGAGAACGCGCGCCATCAGACGTTGACGTCTGCGATGCAGACCACGAGGAGTCTCAAGGTGCAAAGGCAGAGACGCAAATTGCACTATGCGCAGTAGATGAGGACAAGATAGAGACAACGCTGAGTCCTGTTGTAGCCTCAACGCTTGTTCACGCCTTTGTGTCGCAGGGTGTGGACCGCGTGTGCGCACGATTCAGGGAGCACGCTATGCGAAATATTTGGTCCGAAATATCGCAGGATGCAACAGCGCGCTTGGCCGCATCTGGGGAGATGGTCAGAGATCTGCAGCAAGTCAATAGCGCACTTCGGGTTCAACGCGATGCTGCTATCGATGAGCTGCGTGGAATGCGCGATGAGTTAGAAAGGGCAAGGGAAAACGCACTTGAAGCAAACCGTGCTGCGCGCGAGAAAGCGCTCGCTATGGAGGACCTACAAAAGAATGTGGCGAGCCTTAATACTTCGATGAGTGCGGTAGAGAATGACCGCAAAACGATGCAGGCTGCTCTCAAGCTATCAAAAGAGGAAATTGGTTCATTGCAAGCGGAATTGGGCAAAACAAAGGATTGCCTTGCAGAGACGCTTTTGGAATGTGACGCTTTGAGAAACAAAGCCCAGGATCAGGCTGACACTCTTGCCGAAGCGCAGTTGCTCTATTTGACATCGAGAAGCGAATGTGACAAGTACAACAATGAACTTCGGACAACAAAGGCTCAGCTTGGTCATGTGCAAGGGCAACTTCGCGCTCTCAAGACTAGGAATCTGGTTTCTGAAGAAAAGGAGCGAGAGGCAGCAGACAAGCTTCGAGCTACACAAGAGCTTCTAAGTGCGGCGCAGACGCAACGGCAAGCCGCGCAAAAAGAGCTCGCTCAGGCTATGGAGAAGCTCGCGAAGATGCGAACGAAGCATGCCAAGATTCCAATGCGAGTGGAAACGAAGCAGCAAGAAGTTGAGCCAGAGATCGTTTCTGACGATGACGAAGACGCGAGCGAGGGTCGAGAATTCAATACTATCGCCGTGAAAAAAAACACGCGAAGCGACTTTAAAAGCCCCGTGACACCACGTATTGCACTCGAAGACGCGTTGGCAGGTCTTGCAGCCAAGGCTCGACTTAAATCGCCAAATTCGCCGTTTTGCGTCAAACAAGCGTTGCTTCCTACTTGGGCACAAGATTCACAAATCGTGGCACCCTCATTGCTTGACAGCCCTGCGGCAGAAATTCATTGTGGAGCTGCAGAGACCGCTTACAGTGATGATGAAACCCTGGGGCGTCAGGACGCAATCAATACAGAGCGCGTAGTTGCGGACACTGGTCATTCCAAGAAAAGCAATAATGATGTCGAAGACCACGACTCGCTTATGGAGGAGCGCAAGACGAGCGAGGAAGAATCGACCCCACGAACACTTGGGTCAAAGGAACGCCTTCACATTGGGTCATCAGCAACTCCAGGATCACCCCGTTGCGAAGAAGCGCTTGAACCTCAGCTTGAGTGTCTCCAGAGCCAGGTACGACTCTTCCAGCGGACAAGTCAGCATCAGAAAGGGGTCATTCTTGAGCAGGAACGACGCATCGCGACACTTCAGGCTCAACTCCTCGCACAGTCAGCTAGTAACTCTGGGGCATCCGACAGTGGCAGTCTCTCAGTGTCTGTCCCACAGACCTCAGCGTCCACTTATTCGAGCGCCATTTCAGCGCCTGGCGCCTTGCGTGTCGGCTATCCTTCGTCAACGCTTCCAATTAATGAACGCAGGCCGGATCCTTCATTGCCACTCTCGCCAACCAACCAGAGGTCTACAAAGCTGCAGGATGACGCATGCTTGAGTCCCTGTTCGTTCGAAGCGGAGGCAATGGACCGCGCACATCAAGAGGAACTTGCTCGCGTTCAGCGCGAGCACCGTATGACTCTTGTAACAATGGACAACAATCATCGTCAGCAGATCAAGAGCTTGCAAGGCGTGATGAAGAAGGCCCTTCTCGAGGCCCAGCTGCGGCGCGAAGCGACAGAAGTATCACAGACCTTGCAAGGAGAAGGGTCGGAGACTGAAACAGATTGTCAAAGCGAGCTGGAAATTGCCGCAAAGCGAACAGCAGAACTCGCGAACGAGCTGGAGATTGCCAACAAGCAAACTTCGGAGCTAGAGGACCAGCTCGAAGCGTGTCGCTCGCGGCTCTGCGAACAACGCTGCACGCTCGATGAAAAGGACACCATTTTGCAGGCCAAAGATCAGCTTCTGCAAGCCTACGCTTCTCAAATCCGCATGCAGCGTTCTGTGGGCAGCTTGCCGAAACAGGATTTGCATATTGAGCTACTGGGCAAAGTAGCATCACGTGCGCTCGCTACAGCTTGTCAACAGCAGTGCATTGTGGAGGCCCTGAGGACCGCGAAAAAGACGGAAGAGGCTGAGGTCTTGGAGACCAGTGCGATGGGTAGCAAGAACACTGTCATTGCAGGTTTACGCTGTCAGATTGCCTCCCAAGTGGCCGTCATCGACAGCGAGCGCAGAGCCACACAAGCTGCACTTGGACAGTCGGACATGGCCTTGGCCGAGAAACGTCAAGCTGAAGCGAAACTTGAGGAAGAACGCAAGGCTCATACGGCGACAAAGTCGCTCCTTGCTGATGCTGAAGCGTGCATTCGCTCACAAATGGAGCACATGGAGCACACGGCGCCGAGATCGATTTTAATGAGCGAGAATGCCAGAGCAGGGGACAAAGATGATGATGGAATGGCTGACAATGATGCTGATGACGACGACAACGAGGACGAGGAGGAGGATGATTTTCAGTATAGTGACAATGAAGATATAGATGCCAGCAGCAGCGTGATCAGAAAGCTGTCAAGTTCACCTCGCAGCTTCTCATCAAGAAGTCTCTCGGGATACGTGAGCCCCGTCTCGGCGTCGCCTGCGTCGCCTCGATCTCGATCATCGTTGTCGACATCTCAAAGCGTATCGCCTCGCCGGCGGCCTGATCTTCGTGTCGTCACCGTAGATCGTCGACCGCCTCTGAATCGGACACATTCCTTGTCGTCGGTCGCAGGGGCACCTCCACGGCACCCCGAGCCTCGGCAGTACTTTGAGTCGGAGAACAGCCCCTTGGCAGCAGACGGAGTCGTGTCCGCAGGACGTCGCGGTGAGTTGGGCATTTCTCGGTCGTCCTCCATGTCTGCAATAACGGCGCGTGTCGATTCCGCAGGACAGCTGGGTTCCGCCAGGTCGACATCGTCGAGCATGATTTTGGGCCCAGCACTCGAGCACATTGAGCGTCTCGAGGAGGCCTTTCGAACGCAACGAGCGCAAATTCGTGTCTACCACGGGTTGGTGGACAAGTCGAAGCACGGCCATGCTCGCGAGGTTACCTCGATGCGACGTGTCGCCGCTGGCTTGCATGCCAGTCGAGTAGCCATCGAGCGCTCCTTTGCGTCAGAAAGGCGAAATTTGCTGGTGCGCGTTCATCACCTCGAACGAGAATTGCAGGAAACCAAACTTGCCTTGAAAGGAGAAATCGATGCTTTGCAGGCCAGAGCCGACGATCTCGCAAATAAGGTTTTGCACGCTGACTCGGAAGAGGTGCGCGAGGTTGTGCAAAAAATGTGCTCGATCAGCGAGCGGTTGCGCGCTTTAAGTCCGGGCACATCAGAGATAGACTCAGCTGACGCGCAAGAAAGGCACGCGATGCAAGAGCAGCTGCAGCTTCTCGAGCTAACTTGCGAGCGACAGCGCATTAAACATGCTGAGGCGCTTGCTGAAGCCCATGCCGAGGCTGAGCACCACAAAGATTGTCGTGAGAACCTCCGGCAAAAGTATAACGCGCTCCAGCCGCAGTCCGCCTTTGAGATTTTTGACAGCTTTCACGTTCCGA
Source organism: Schizochytrium sp. CCTCC M209059 (assembly GCA_000818945.1). Classification (NCBI taxonomy): domain Eukaryota; class Bigyra; order Thraustochytrida; family Thraustochytriidae; genus Schizochytrium; species Schizochytrium sp. CCTCC M209059. Next base: position 129,989 of record KN805430.1, read on the forward strand.
ATGACATCGAGTCGACCAAGCGGGCTCGCATCGAGCGTATTCTTGAGGATCTTCGCGTCACTTTGGCTTCTCTCGAGCCCTATCTTGTTCGCGACGAGCGACTATAAACACTTCTGCAAAGTAATATTTAGGGTGATGACAGACACCCCCTTCCTTTCGTTGATGTTTCTCTTCTTTTCGTTGCGAGCCTTTGGCACGCACGATTCATGAGATGCGACGCATGGTATCTCAACTTTTCCTTCGACGAGCCTACTTTCGTTGCAAAGCTTTCACCATGAGATTGAGATGCGATGCGATGGGTTCGCTATTTTCTTCCCTAGTTCTTTCTCTCGACAAGAAAGACTATGATCGCGGCCAGCCTCTCGATGACTTTTTCGAGGGATTACAATACATTTAAGCAAGAACTTGGAAATAATACTTCACGGTCGACGATGATTAACATTCGCCCAGGGGAAGGGACCAGCTGCTCGCACGCCAAGGGCGCGGAGCCTCTTCCCGACGGTCCCAGAACGACAGACACTTCAAGAATACTGTCAATGTCAACCATACTTAGGCCTACGCGAAATCTTTCTCTCGACGCCACCCGACCTGGAAGGAAATGAAGTAGGGTAGGCCTAACATGAAGTTTCTATTATCGAGCCCGATCATACTGCATTTTCTCATTTCACAGTCCCGGGCGCGCCTGCTCCATCCTCACCTCCAAAAACAGGCGTATACTCTTCTTTCCTTCTTTCGTTCTTTCTTTCTTCAAGTTTCTTTCACACGTCGCTCGCTGCACAGGAAGCCTCGAAGAGTTTCCATCTTCAACTTCGGGCTCGGGAAACCTCCCCGAAAGGCCCTACCTGGTCTGGCCGCTTCCCAGTCAGGCAGAACATGCAATCATCGCCTGCCCCGAAGATCCATGCGGCCGCTGCCGATATCAAATGCTAGGATATACCGCGTCAAGCAGGATAACCTAGGATAACGGCCCTCCAGCGGCCCGCCGCGGCTCCGACTCGGGCAGAAGGCCAACACGGAGCGCGACGAGTCGCCGCGGCTGGGCTCGCGCGGCGGGGAGCCTGAGCTACGCTGCGGTGCGCTTCGTGCGCCGTGCGTGCATTTCCGAGGGGCTCGACTCGCGCCGCGTCGCGTCGAGGTCTGCAGGGCGGGGCGGTCCCGGAGGGGCCCCCGCGAGATCGCAAATCGTTGAGCCCGACGAGCCCGGCAGCGCGAGCGACCATGGACGCCGCTGCGGGAGACGCGGGCGCCGCGGAGACGCAGAAGGCGCAGGTGACGACGCCCGCCGAGGCAGCTGCTCCGGCGGCTACTCTCGGCGAGACGTCTGCCAGCGATGCTGCTGCTGCGAACAACGGCGCCGCAGCCACGGCTTCTTCATCTTCTTCAACGACGACGACGTCGGCGGGGGCTGCCGGCGCCACTGCGGCGGCTAGCACGCCGCCTGCGCCTGCGCCCGCGCCTGCGCCATCAGCAGCCGCGTCCTCGAGCGCCCCGAAGCCGTCGAGCGCAGCGTCGCTGACGGCTTCTACACAGCGGCTCATGTCAGATCTGCGCGAAATGCACAATGAACCTCCCGAGGGATGCAGCGCTGCTCCGGCCAACGAGAGCAACCTGTACGTGTGGAACGCGTCCATCATCGGCCCGGATGAAAGCCCCTGGGAGGGCGGCATTTACGGCCTCAGGCTACATTTCCCAGAGCAATACCCGAGCAAGCCACCAAAGGTGCGCTTCACCTGCGAGGTAAGTTTTCCTACATTATATCCTCACGGATAATCTTACGGAGGAGAGGGAGCGAGCCCACACACCTTTTTTGTTGTGGCGTCTCGTTCTTATTTTCTCTTTTCGTTTCGTTTCCTTTCTTTTCTTTTCAAACCCTCCCCAGATTTGGGGAAGGTTGTTGTTTAGAAAGGATAGACTAACGTCGGGTGTCCCTGTTGGCTGCTCAACATCTCTCGAAAATTTCACAGTTATTTCACCCGAACGTCTACTCGGACGGGACGCTTTGCCTGGACATTATTCAGGATCAGTGGTCTCCAATTTACACAACGAGCACGATTCTGACTTCGATCCAGTCTCTTCTCACGGATCCAAACCCGAATTCACCTGCAAACCCGGAAGCTGCCAAGCTCTTTGTGAGCGAACCAAAGGAGTACAAGAAGCGCGTCAGGAGGATTGCCGCCAAGTCCTTGGAGGGCTAAGAACGCAAGGTGCTCTGCAGCAAAAGTCCTCCTTTTCCTGCTAGCTACGCAATGGATGATGGAGTGTCACGCATTCGATGGACACGCATCGTTCTCTTCCATCCACCCTGGGCCTCTCTTTCTCTCTTTCTCGATTTCACTTTCTCGACGATTTCTCTGAGCACCCTGGCTGAGATGCTCAAACGGCATGTATCGATTCTTGAAGCTCGGTTCGCGCGCAGTCCAAGTCCAGAAATTCTAATGACTCGGACAAAAGGAATTAATTACAACCTTTACAAACAAACACAGGGGTGATATTTTTCTTTCTATTATGTGGGCTTGTCTCTGAAAATGTTGCCAAACACTTGGAGATCTTATTTTCGCTCATGAAGGAAAAGACAACGTGATTTCTCGACGTCTCCCACCCACTCTTGCTTGCCGACGATGGCAATTCATCAAAAAGAGATTCGAACATCGTAATTGTAGAAGTCCAAGCAATATCGATGCTTGGTTTCGAGTCCCTACATCCTCGCTAACTTAACCATCACTTCTACAGAGTTTTCTTGATCGACTTGTCGAGGAATTCCTTGGTTTTACTCTGCGCCATCATTCGAGAGAGTTGGCCGACAGGATTGGAAGTCATGTCATTCGCGCCGCCTGCGCCGTCTCCAGGGCCGCTCGTGTCCGCAGCGCCCCCCTTGGCGTCTGTCTGCGATGCAGTGAAGCGCGAATAATCGTCGAGATCCTCCTTGGGGAGAAATTTGACTGCGTTCGAAGCCAAATGGCCAACTGTAAGTGCAGCCTTGTATTGAAGCTCTTCGTCGGTTGATCGCGCGCGCGCCAAGCGCAACAACGCTTGGATACCGCCCTCGCTGGCGATCTTGATGTGATTCTCATAATTGTCTGCGAGCTTAAGAAGCGCAAGACCTGCATAATGACGTGGTTCGGCTTGCGTGGACATCATGGCGACCAGCGGCCGCAGAGCACCAGCAGCGACCATCTTGGTCTGAAGATCGCGGTTCGACGCCAGATGCGCCAACGAGAACGCAGCATACTCCTGGCACTCCACATCTTCGATCGCAGCGTACTCGATGATGACATCCAGCGCGCCATCGCGCACCAAGTCATCGTGGTACACCATGCTTTCGGCCAAGAGAGCCAGTACATAGCCACAGTTGCGTTTCACCTCCATGTCGCCATTTGCCGCCTGCGAAAGCACCGTGACCAGGCCACCCTGCTCCATGATGCGCGCTTTGACTTCTTCGGTTTCGCAGCAACATCCGATGCAGTACAAGGCCGTGCGCACGCACATGAGGTCTCTTGAATTTGCCACAATGGAAAGCACAGGCATGATTCCCTTCTCCTGCGCGATCGACATCTTTGTCACCGCGTGCTTGCCCAGCGCCAAGGCCGTGAGACCCAGAATCGCGGAGCGCTGCACTTGTACATCCGGAAAGCGGACCAAGTCCACCATGGGACTCACAGCACCCTCTTCCACGAGTCGAATCTTGTTGTCCCCGTGATCGCCGAGCGCCAAACCCGCCACGGCCAGAGCTGCATATCGCTGGATTTCTGCGTCTGGGAACCGTGCCAGAAACAGCAGCGGCCGAGCAGCTCCCTGCTCGACAATTTCGACCTTGTCGTCGCCTGCTGCGAGATTGCACAGCGCCAGCGTGGCGTAGCGTTGCGTCGCAATGTCGAGCGATCGCGCCATCGCAAAGAGGGTCGGAAGCGCGCCCTTCTTGATAAGCAATGGCTTCAGCTCGCCGGGTACCGAGATGCACGAGAGCGCTCGCGCGCAATCTCGCTGCACTCGCGCGTCCTCGCCAAGACCAACTTCCGACAAGACCTCGATACCGCCCTCACGCGCGATGTCAACGTGATATTCCGGGGAATCGGCAATATTTGCCATCGCAAAAGAGCAGTCGCGCTGGACCTCGAGATCTTTGAACTGCATGCACGCCAGAATCTGGCCAAGACCGCCTTCGCGCACGAGCTTGGTCTTGTTCTCCTCGTTGAGAGAAAAACTTGCAAGCGCTGCGGACGCTGTGCGCTGGTAGTCGAGTAACGGGGACTGCGCCAAGGCCAAAAAGGGCTTGAGCAAACCCTCCTTGACAATGAAGATGCGGATCTCGGCGTTTGTTGAGAGGAACCGAAGTCCCATCGCTGCATATCGCTGGCAGACAGTGTCAGAGGAGTTGGTCAGCTTCACCAGCGCGCGCAAGGCGCCCTGCTTGTACGCCTTGATGTTGTTCTCCTCGTTGCTCGTTAGGTTGGCAAAGCACCGCGACACATCCTGCTGGATCTCGTCGTTGTTCACATGTGAAAGCTCCACGAGATGAGGGACGGCGCCGTCTTCGACCATGATCACCTGGTTCTCCAGGTCCTCGCTCAAATTGGCCAAGAGACCTGCGCACTGAAGCCGCAAATTCAGATTGAGCGACCCGCAGCAACGTAACACAGGCGGGAGACCGCCTTCCTGAATGATCATCTTTTTGATGAGCTTGTGCTGCGAAAGGTGCCGCAGCGAGGCCACGGCAAGCGTCCGCAGGTCCAACGAGTCGTCGCGCGCAAGTTTGATGAGGGCATGCACGCCGCCCTCTTCTGCGTACTTTTGTCGGTGATCCGGATTTGCGGCCAAATCGCGCATCGCTGTCGCCGCCTGTCTCTGAATTTTAATGTCCTGCACCTGAGTAAGGTAAAAGAGCGACTGCAAACCGCCCTTGTTGATGATATTTTCGTGCGAATCAATATTTGGCGCCAGCTTGCGAAATGCAAGCGCTGCGTTATACAGGCACTCAGCGTCTTGTGAAAGTGCAAGATGCACCAGGCCAACGATGCCATTCTTGATGATGCCTGCGTGAATGTCAAACGAGGTGAGCAGATTTGCAATGGCGCGCGAGGCCTCACGGTGCACACTCAGACTTGTATGATGCATGAGGCCAATCATAAATTCCCCGCCCCCGCGGTTGGCAATGTGTTTGTGCGTGTCGGTATCCTCGGCAATATTAGCAATCGCTCCGCAGGCTTGGCGCGCAATCTCTTCATCGGGAGACTGTGCCAACTTGATCATCACCGGGAGCACCTCGCTTGCGGCGATTGCAGGCTTGTTTTCGTCGGAAAGAGAGAGATTGCTGAGCGTTGCCGCGACCTCGCGCTGAATCTCAATCGGACATTCGTCTCCCTTGGCATTTACCGCTGCTGCAAGCGGGCCGAGGACGCGATTGCGAACAAGAAGGCCGCGATTTCCGGCATTCGTTGCCAGACGCCGCAATGCCGCGAGTGCGAGACACCGTACGTTTTCATCCTCAGAGTGAGCGAGAGCAATGAGAGGCGGGATGGCACCACACTTGCCCAGCTTGTCGTGAACTTCTGCATTTGATGACATGTTCGCAAGAGCAAAAGCAGCGTATTGGACCACATCATCGTCACCACACTTGGTGAGCGCCACAAGTCGCTCGAGCGTGCCCTTACTGATGAGGATGCTGTGATTTTCTTCATTGGCGCTCAAATTGCTCAACGCCATTGCCGCGTAGCGCAAGATGTCCACGTCAACGATTTCGCCCACCGCATCATCGTCCGTATCCTTATCCTCTTCATCCTCTTCCAGGGCAATCTCTGCGGCAGTACCACTTCCTCCTGCCTTGGTGGCGAGCTTTTTCCTTTCATTCTTGGAAAGACCACCTTCGGTGCCCCGTAAAATGGGCCCAAGACCACCGTGCACAATCACTTGCACCTGGGTGCCACGGTCGCAAGCAAGATTGCAAAGTCCGATGAGACCGTATCGCTTACAATCCATATCGCCATCCTTGGCGACCAAAACCATGGCCTGCAAGCCGCCTCCCTTGGTAGCGGCGGCTCGCGTAGCCGCGTTGGCAGCCAGATTACACAACGTCATGGCAGCGTAGCGCCTGCAGTCGACGTCCTGACTTTGTGCGAGCTGGACCAAAGGAACCGTACCGCGACCCTTAATGAGGGCTTCATGATTAGCTTGAACACAGGACATATTGTAAAGGGCCAGCGCAGAGCTCCGCTGGCACTCGAGTCTCGATGAGTTCGCCAGCTGCACGAGCGGAGGCAAACCTCCAGCCTCCACGATCCGACGACGGTTTGCAGGATGCACGCTCAGATTGCAAAGACACATTCCACAATACCGCTGCGTTTCGAGATCCGACGTTGCCGTGCTTCGCGTTCCTTCGATGAGGGGACCCAGCGCTCCAACCTCAGCGATAATGCCTTGGTTATCTGGGTTTTCCGCCAGGTTACACAGCGTCATGGCCGCGTATCGCTTACACTGCGAAGAGCTATCGCGCAGTACATTCACAAGAGGACCGAGAGCATTGGCTTTGACGATTACCGCTTGATTCCGAAGATCGCTGGCCAAGTTGCAAAGGGCCATACACGTGGCGGTACGACATTCGTCAAGCTGTTCGGGTCCTAAGAGGCTCACAAGCGCAGGGACACCATTGTTTTCTGTGATGCGGCTCTGATTTTCTGTCGCGGCGGCAAGTCGGTAGAGAGCTCGCGCTGCATAGTGTCTGCAGTCGGCGTTTGTGTTTGAGCATAGGTGCACAAGAGGCGGGATGCCGCCGCACCGAGCAATCGTAGCTTGATTCTGGTAATTGATAGCCAGATTTCCCACTGCCATCGAAGCGTACCTGGCGGTATGTTCCGATGCGGACCAGCACAGCTGCAGAAGGCTCTTGATATCGTCTTTTATGTAGACGTCAGCCTGGTTGTGAACATTGGCTGTGAGACTTGCGTGTGCACGCGCCACACCCTCGCGCACAGCTTCGCTCTGCGACTTGCTCATGTGCAAAAGGGCAAGCAAGCCATCCTCTTCCACGATGCTCAGCTGATTGTCCGGATTCTCTGACATGTTGGCCATCGTCTCGCCAATCTGCGTCATCAGATCTGTGCTCGAGGCCAGACGCGCGGACTCCACAAGGGCTACAAGCCCGCCCATTTCCGTGATTTGTCTCTTGATGCGGTCATTCAAAGACATGTGGCGAAGCGCAGCAGCGGCGAGACACGAAAGCTCAACAGCAAAGAGATTCTTGGAGACACCAGCCTCATTTACCTCGCGAGGAAGCTCTTCGTTGGGTTTCCGGCTCTTTTTTGCGTGCGCCTCGGCGTCTGCGCGCATTTGCACAATGACCGCATTCTGCTGCACGAGGAGATCCACCATGACTCTCAATGCGCCCTCGCGATACAAGGTCCACTTGAGATCCGGGTTCGACGCCACGTCGCGCAGTGCCGACATGGCGTGCATTTTGATAGCGGGCTCCTCGGCATTAAGAACGAGGTTGAAGAGTGGCTTGAGTCCCGGTGAGGCGCAAATCTCGATATGGGTGCGCGCGTTGGGAGAGAGTTTACGGTAGCAAAGAGCTGCGTGTAGCTGGCACTGCAAGTCCTCGGATTTAGCGACGCGAAAGACAGATGGCAGCCCATCCTCGTCGAGAAAAGTCTTGTGGGTCACATGCATGGAACCCAACAGGTTGCTGATGGCACGAGATGCCTCGCGGTACACCTCCACCTTTCGTGACCGCATGAGCACGGACAGAAAATGAATGCCCTGTTCCTCTGTTAAAACAGGATGCGTCTCGGGGTCCTCTGCGATGTTTGCCAGCGCTGCGCAAGCCTGCCGGGAGACTTCCACATCGGTACTTTGTGCAAGTGTGATGAGCACGCGGAGGCATTCGAGATTGGGACGCTTGGATCCGCAGCCAGAGAGAGCGAGTTTGGCCTCGTCCGAGACGCTAAGATTGCACAGCGCTGCGGCTACTTCACGCTGCATCTCAATGTCGCCTGTCTTGCCAGCCTCTGCCAAGGCAGGCAAAAGTCTACCGCGCAGCTCCAGAGCCTCATCACGATTTCTATCGTCATTGAGAATGCGACGCAACGCAGAAATGGCCTGACACTTGGCCTGAGGCGCCGGCGCCTTTTGCGCCACCGTGATGAGCGGAGCCATGGCCCCAGCACGGCCAATTGTTTCGAGCAGCGCTGGGTTCTTGGCCAACTTGCCAATTGCAAAAGCCGCGTTAAAGTGCGTCTCCGCATCGTCAACAATGCCCGGGCGACCGAGGGCGACCACCAAGGGCGGTAGCGATTCGCAGCTCATGAGTTGCTCGTGATTAATGGGGTTTGCGGCAAGGTTGCCCAATGCCAGCGTTGCGTACCGCCGAGCCTCCATATCATCGCGCTCCACGTCGACACGGCCAAGCTCATCGACACGCAGCTGAACGAGCGCCGTGAGAGCTTGGATGGCACCCTCATACTCGGGGCTGCCTGGTTCTCCGACCTCACGCTCGACGACATGGTCGTGATACTTGGGGCGCGTAGTAAGGTTCATAATACCCAGTGCTCCAAGTCGTTGGGTCACCACATCAGATTGGTGGCACATGGCGCGAACAAAGGCGAAATGAGCACCGTCCTTAATCAGTTGCTCTTGCATTTCAAAGTCGGCGCCAAGGTTGGCAAGAGCTCGTGTCGCCTCGCGATGGACACCCGACATCTTGATGCTTCGAGAAGAGGTGAGCGCACACAGAAATCCGACACCTTCAATGGAAACGATGAGCTCGTGCGTCGTATTATTCTCAGCCATGTTCGCGATGCACCCGCAGCAGTAACGCACGACATCCTCCTCACCACTTTTGCAGAGCCGAATGAGTTCCGGCAGAGCCTCGCTTTGCGCAATATCGAGCTTGGTGTTCTCGTTCATGGCCAAATTAAACGCGCATGCTGCGAGTTCCCTCCATATGATCACGTCGCGCGTCCTGGCACCCATCATGAGCGCTTCGAGGCCACCTTCCTGGACGATACGCTCTCGCGTGTGAGGAGAAGCTGCGATGCCTCGAAGTGTTGCGATCGCGGCCCTCATGTCGTCAATGTCTTCTGAACACGCAAGGGCAATAAGTGGGGGCAACCCACCTTGCGCGACGACTGCCTCGCGGTTCTCCTCCCTTGAAGCAAGATTGCAGAGCGCGTACCCAATGGCGCGCTGCGTCTCGAGATCTGCAGAATTTGACACTGTGATCAAAGGTGCGAGCGCGCCGCCCTGCATCATAGCATCATGATGCTCCTCCGCACTGGCAATGTTTCCGAGGGCCACCGCGCCAAAAAGTCGATACGTTGTATCCGCAGAACATAGGAAAGATACGAGACCCGGAACATTGATGGCACGCGCCACTGTTGCGTGCTGATCTCCGATGCATCCAGAGAGAGAGAGATTGCAAAGGCAAGCAAGAACCTCATGTTGCACTGCAACGTTCTCAGACTTGGCCAGCTCCAGGAGCGGGTCTAAAGCGCCTTCCTCGATGATGGTGTTGCGTAGAATGGGGTCACATGCAAGTCCTCGCAGCGCAGCCGTAGCCCGGAGCTGGGCCTCAGCGTCATCAATGCGCAAAAGATACACGAGTGGCTCGATGACGGTCTCCTCCATGAGCAGCTGGTGATTTTCTGCCACAGCAGCAAAGTTAGCGATTGCAAAGGTCGCAGCGTTGCGGATCTCGACGTCGTCGTGCTCAATGAGCTCGGTTAGCATTGGTAGAACGCCGCGCTGAATCAAAGGTGGGTGATTACTTCGTGTGCACGAAAGATTGCAAAGTCCAAAGACAGCGTACCGTTGGCACTCGAGGTCCCCATTTCCAAAGCCTGCGAGATGTACAAGTGAGTTGAGACCACCCTCTTGCAAAATGCGGGGCTGGTTGGCAATGTGTGTAGCAAGATTGGAAATGCCCATGGCTGCGTAGCGCTGGCTCATTACGTCAGGGGAGGACAGCGCCGCCGTGAGTGGCGGCAGCGCGCCGCCCGAGGCAATCTCAGAGGTGTGCGCATACTCTGCTGACAGATTGGCGATTGCGCGCGATGCTTCTCGCTGGACTGCGATTGACTTGGACCGCAGAACGAACTTGAGATGCTGCAATGCGCCTGCTTCGACCATGCGTCCTTGGTTTTCAGTGACCTCTGCAAGATTGGCCAGCACACCACACGCTTGATGCGCTACTTCCATATCGCCTGAATGTCCAAAGGTAACCAGTACCGAGAGTACTCCGGCCTTGACGATGCTGAGCTTGTTCTCTTCCGAGAGTGAGAGGTTACGTAGTGCTGCTGCCACCTCGCGCAAAACTTCAACATTTGAAGTCGCTCCAAGCTTGAGCAGAGGCACCAGTGCGCCGAGCTCAACAAGCTTGATTCGATTTGCCGCATTAAGAGCGAGATGGCGCATAGCAATGACGGCGTGCAGATGGGTGTCCGGGTCATCGCACATGGCCAGATTCACAAGAGGCTTAACGAGACCCACACGCTCGCCGATGGCGTGCGAGGCCTCGTTTGCGCACAAGCATTCGAGCGCAAACGCCACGCAGCGTCTCGTCTCCAGATCCTCGGAGCCTGCGACAGTCACGAGCGCTGGGAGCGCGCCGTTTTCGATGAGATCGACATGGTTCGAATGCTCGAGCGCCAAGTTCGAGAGACCGAGGGCGCCATAACGTTGGCACTTGAGATCCTTGGAGCGAATGAAAGCCATGATCTGCACCAATCCTCCGCATGCAATGACGTCGCGCTGAGAGTCTGGACTCGATGCAAAGAGGGCCAGACAGCGTGCCACCTCGCGACGAATCTCCGCAACCTCAGAGCCGGCAACCTTCATGAGAGCCGCCAGAACACCTTCATCGATCATGGTTCGCTGTGTACGACCCTCCACCATCTCGGCAATGTTTCCGATGGCAATAAGCGCGTACCGCTCTCGCTCGCGGTCACATGACTGAACAAGCTGAATGAGCGCTGGCAGGCAGCCTGAGCGTCCGACCGCAATCTTGTTCTCCTCATTGAGCGTCAGATTGCACAGCGCTGCGGCCGCTTCGCGCTGGGTCTCGATACTGTCTGCTTGGGCTGCTAAAATCAAGGGTTCCACACCTCCGTTGCGCACAATAGCGAGGCGCACATCGGCATTGACTGCAAGGCCTCGCAACGTCGCAACAGCCTGAAACTGAACGTTTTCATCGCCAGGAAAAGCAAAGGAAATAATGGGTTTGAGACAGCCACCCTTGACGATGGTGTCGAGATTCTCTGGGCTTGAAGCGAAGTTGCCGAGCGCATAGATGGCGTGCTGCCGACAAACCACATCTCGCGACTTGCTGAAACCGACGACGAGATCCAACGTACCAGAATTGATCAGGTACTCGTGGTTCTCCGGAGACACAGCAAGGTTTGCAAGACACAGCAATGCGTACCGTTCCGTCTCTGCGTCTGATGTTGTATTCGTATCCAAGCCTTTGGAAGCCATGGTGATCATGGGCTCTACAACCTCCATGTGAACGAGTTTGGTCTGCAATTTGATGTTCGTTGCAAGGTTTGCGAGCGCCATCGACGCCATGCGTTGACACCCAATATTGTCATGACGCAACATGAGCACAAGGCACTCTACGACGCCACAGCGAAACATTTCCTCGCCGTACTCGCAATTTGCGGCAAGATTGCCGAGACAACGCGCCGCTTCGCGATTTGCGTCGGGAAAATCCGTCTGCAAAGCACGGATGAGTGGCGCGATGACCCCCTTTTGCACGATAAGAGCCTGATTTTCGACCTCTTCTGCAAGGTTGGCAAGCGCGCAGCAGGCTTGTTGCGCCATGATCGGATCCTCTGTCACTTCGCAGAGCTCCACGAGCGGTTCCAGACCTCCGTGGCGACAGATTTCGACCTTGTTGGCATCCGCGAAAGAAAGCGTGCAGAGTGCAGGAAGCACCTCGCAGTGAATCTCTGCGTCATTGGTTCGTGCAAGAAAGAGAACAGGCTCTAAGCCACCCTCGTCCGTAATTTTCTTTCGGATCTCGGCATTGTGAGCCATGCGAACGAGAGCGAAAGCTGCATATTGGCGAACCTCGGGGTCCGGAGAGCTTGAGAGCGAAATGAGAAGAGGCAAAGCACCTTCCTCCACGAGCTGGACGTGATTTTCCACAGAGGACGCCAGATTCGCAGTCGCAAGGACCGCAAAGCGCTGAATCTCAAGCTCGAGATCCTCGGATCGAGCAAGAGACATGAGAGGTTCCAAAGCGCCAGATTGCATCAAGGCCACGCGGTGCTTTGTGCTGGTGGAGAGATTGCCAATACCCATGGCGCCAACACGCTGCGATGCCGTGTCTGGGGAAAGCAAGTACGAAATAAGAACCTGGTGACCTCCTCCTTCTATAATACGGTCCTGATTGTCGGAGTTGGCGGCTAAATTTGCAATGGCACGACCTGCCTCGCGTTGCACTTCTACAAAGGGGGAGCGAAGAGCTTGAATGAGTTTTTCAATGGCTTGCTCGTGACCAAGCTTGACCTGGTTCTCCGGAATTTCTGCTACGTTGGCGAGCGCCGCGCACGATTGTCGTGAAACCTCCATGTCCTCGTTGAGCGCCAGCATAATGAGAGGCGGTAGCGCTCCACTTTTGGCCATTTCAAATTTGGTCTCGTCGGAGATGCTCAAGTTACACAAGGCTGCCACGACCTCACGCAACACCTCCACATCGCGGGACTTCATGAGGAGCACAAGGGGCTCGAGACCTCCTTCCTGAACAATTTTCATCTTGTTTGTATCATTCACAGACAGTCCCCGAATTGCCGCGGCGGCTTGATGATGTACGTCCGGGTCGCGCGAGTAGCTGAGAGTGATGAGCGGTTGGAGGCCGCCCATTTCCACGATAACTTCGTGATTGCGAGCGTTCGACGAAAGGTTTGCCAGCGCGTAGGCGACATAGTATTGACTCATAACATCAGCAGCATTCGATAGCGAGTACAGTGCCGCGAGGACGCCTTCCTGGAGCAAGGCTGGGTGGTTACCAATGGTGGCCGCAAGGTTAGCAATGCAAAGAACAGCATAGCGTCTCGCCTCGATCTCGCGCTCCGGGTCGGCAGCAAGCTCAATGAGCGGCGCCACGGCGCCTTCCTGCACAATTTTCACCTGGTAGGCAACGTTGGTGGCAAGGTTGGCGAGACCAAGAGCACCAAAACGCTGCGAGCTAATGTCTTTGACCGAAAGCGCGTCGATGAGAGGCCGCATGCCACCTTCACGCATAACTTGCTGCTGAATGTCACGATTTGCAGCAAGATTTGCGATGGCGCGACACGCTTCGCCCTTGGTGGCTACGTCGTCAGAGACAGCAAGAGCAATGAGAGGCGGGAGACCTGATTCGTCGAGCACTTTGTCGTGGAGCTCGACCATTTCGAGCAGATTGGCCATTGTACACACGGCCTGTTTCTCGACCTCTGCGTCACCGGAAAGTGCGAGAGATATGATTGTGGAAATCGCGCGATCTGCAATCTCGGACTTGTTCTCGTCGAGCGACGACAGGGAGTTTAGAGCTGCGCCTACTTCTCGCTGGATTGCCACATCATCGGAGCGCGCCATGAGAACGAGCGGATCGAGAACGCCCTCTTTGACGATGAGTGAGCGGTTCTCCGGTGAAATGGCCAAACCGCGGAGAGCGGCAAGGGCTTGGCGTTGCACATTTGAATCATCCGAGCACGCAAGCTCCACCAGCGGAGCAATGGCTCCTTCTTCGACAATCTGAGCACGGTGCTGTTCATTGGATGCCAAATTGCTGATCGCAAAGGCCGCGTATCTACCACATTGAACGTCTTCAGCTCGCAAAAGCATGATGAGTGCTTCTATTGCGTTAAGATGCACGATTTCCTCATGATTTGCAGTGTTTGCAGCTAGGTTTCCGAGCGCAAGAGCTGCGTACTGCCTGCCTATTGTGTCTCCGGCTTCGCTACCTATATACGTAATAAGTGGGCGGCAGCATCCGGCATGTACCATTTTGACGCGATTCTCCGCGGTCGAGGCCATGTTTCCTAGGGCAAGTGCGGAGAAGCGCTGCGTCTCGAGGTCCCCGGAACGTTCGAGAAGCTGGATGAGCGAGGTGCATGCTCCCTTTTGCACCATGCGCGTGTGAATGTCTGGATGCGTGGAGAGGTCAGCAAGACCAAAGGCGACCTCGCGCTGCTCACGTGGCCTCCGCACGCGACGCCCGCGGGCAATTAGCGTCTCGAGAACCTTTGCCATGATGCAAGTTTACTTCTTCAAGACAGCGGCTCGTCGAGGAGATTATGGATGTTTGTGTGTCTATGCTCTTGTGTATGTATTCTCGAGGCAGCTAGCCAGCAACTGACTGTTCTCGCCCTCAATGAAGCTTTACAACGTCGCCAGCCAGCCAGCCAGCTAGCCAGCCAGCCGGCCGAGCGAGCGAGCGATACCTTGTCTTTTTGCGAGGTGCCCTGGCTCCTCGCTCTCGTCCGTCGTCCTCGAACTCCGCCTCGCCACCCTTTCCCCTCTTGGGTAGCGACCGGGCGGGTCCTCAAGTCTGAAGAGCTCTCGTCAAGCTCGGGTAGTAAGTAGAATGTGAGCTTTCTTGTCTCGCTGCCTTTCAACTCGTAGCAAGATGACTACTATAAATAAAGAAAAAGGGTAAATCAGAACGTTGGCGCCCTTGCTGTCGGCCCTGCCCTATCCGTCTTCTTCTGTCTCGTGAAAAGAGGACGAGGGGACTGGGAACACTAGAGCCGCACAGAAAGGCCACAAAGTACGACGCCTGTCGCTTCACTACTTATTGTGAGTGCCACATTGCATCAACGCAACTTGCAACTCAACAGATACGAAAATGGGTTGCGCAACGGACATGCCTTGGGTTGCGTTGCGGCTGAGAGCGCTCGGCTCTCTCACGCAAAGGAAAATAAGACGCTCGCGCGTGCCTTTCTTACAACTAATAACGCGCGCGCACGCGCGCGCAATGAGAAAGGGAAGGCGTGTGAACAAGTGAGCGTTGGTCGCTGTCCGGCTCGATTTCGTGCTTGTGCTCTAAACTACCTCGTGAGGAGAGAAAGGGGGGGTAAAGGAAAGTGAAGAAAGGAGGATTTGAGGTTTTTAGATAAAAGGAAAGCCAGAACCCGAGAGCGATCGAAGCAAGCTCGCTGCCCTGCGCGGACCAAGAGTGTCGTCTGTAGGCTTATTGCTAGCGCTCGCGCGCGCGCGTACGAGAGTGAGTACGAGTACGAGTGCGAGTGCGTGGGCGTTTGCGTGGCTCAAAGGAAGGGTAACGGAGCAAGTTTCTCTGCCCCTCTCGCAGACAATTTGCTCGCAAGCGCAAATCAACGCTTAGCGGGTGCGCTTGCGCAACGACGACTTTTCGTACGACCAACCAGCAAAAGACATGAGCAACATGCATCCCGCCACAAGTTTCGACGGCGACTACCGTGAAAGTCCCAAATACTTGAAACGCAAGGTGAAGTCGGGCCATGTGACGGCTGACTATGACAACCGTGACCTTATCCTCACATACGAGGTCGAAGCCACGGTCGTTGGCGATACTGGCAAAGCCATGCAGACCGAGCGCAAAACGCATCGAATGCCCATGAAGGTGAGATTAGATGCACACACGGACGTGCGACTCTACGCGCGGCAACTCGTCGCGCAGAGCGATCTGATCCCCAATAACAAGGTGCAACACGTGGAAAACCTGCTGCAGGAGCTCAAGGAAATGACTCTAGAAGAACGCTACCGCGCAGACTCCGTCAGTAAGATCAAGCGTGACACGGAACGCAAGCGCAAGGAAGAGCGCAGAAAGCAAAAGCTCGAAGAGAAGCGCCGTCGCGAGGAGGAAAAGGCCAATGAGGAACTCGACAGTGCAAACATGGACGACCTCTCCGACTACCTTGAAAAGCTCTACGATGACGACATGTCAGCCAAGATACACGGCACGAGCATGATTTTGCAGCTGGCACGAAACGCGGGCAATCTTGAAGACTTGTCCGAAAACGAGGCTCTTTTAGGCGCTCTATCTCGAACGCTTCGCGAAGACGCGCGTCGCAAGATGGAGCTTTCGCTGCACATCATGAACATCTTTTGTGCGTTTTCCACCTTTTCGCAGTTCCATCAGTACCTGCACAACCATCAGGTAGGCAACAACACGATGCGGGCTATCAAATGGGAGCTGGATCGTCACGCCGCGCGAGTCGAGGAAATGGGGCTTTTAGAACGTGTTGCAGAGGCGCAGAAGCGAGGCGAGACGCCTGAAGTGGATCCTCGAAAGGAGAAAAAGCGCCATGAGCCCATTGACATGAAAGTGGAACGAGCCAAAACGAAAGGAATGGAGCGCAAGCAGGACAAGCTTCTGTGCGCCAGCCTTCAGGTGCTCATCAATCTCGCCGAAGACGACCGAGTGGAGCGGAAGATGGCGAAGCGAGATCTGGCACAGGACCTCGTGCGCATTCTTGCGACACGCAACTCGACAAACGCAGACCTTTTGGTCTTGGCGTGCACCTTTATTCAAAAGCTCTCGGTGACACGGGAAAACAAGGACGAGTTCCGCGACTTTGAGGTCGTGGAGCATCTCATCAAGTTCATTCCGTGCTCCAATGACCGTCTTATGAAGGCGGCATTGTCGGCACTGTTCAATCTCTCTTTCGACGCCGCGATCCGCGAGCAAATGGTCAAGTGCAGCATCATCCCCAAGCTCGTCGATTTGTTGCAAGAGAAACAGTTTCGCGCGGCTGCCTTGCGGCTTTTGTACCATTTGTCTATTGACGATTCCTGCAAGTCGATGTTTACTTATACGGAGATTATTCCGTACATGATGCGAATGATCATCGATTTCCCGTCTCAACATGTTGGAAAGGAGCTCGCGGCGCTTGCCATCAACCTCAGTCTCAATGAGCGAAACTGCAGCTTTATGTGCCAAGGTATCAACTTTAAAGGCCTTATTGAGCGCGCCATCAAGCGCCAAGATCCGCTTCTTCTCAAGGTCGCTCGCAACATCGCACGATGGACCCTCAAGTTGCAGGAGGAGCTGCCCGACCCGGTCCCCAAGACTGTTTCGGCTGCAGAGGAGGAAGAGCGTATCAAAGCGGTTCTGGAAAGCAGTAGCAGCAACAGTGGCAAACGTGCCGGAGGCAGCAGCGGAGAGGATGAAACCCTCGCGGTGGCGACGCGAAAGCGTTCGGCGACCTCGCGCGGATCTGGGTACAAATGCAAGCGCATGTGGAGTCCCTATGTGAAGGATCTTGTTCTCCTGCTCAAACTTACAGACAATCAGAGTGTTCTTGTTGAGACGCTTGGCATTCTTGCCTGCCTCACGCCAGCAGATTTGTCAAAGTCGGACACCTTTGGCCACCTTGTGCTAGAGCACGACCTCGTCGAATTTTTGCACAAGCACCTTCTCCCAGGCTTCTCTGAAGATGACGTTCTTTTGGAGGTAGTGATCATGATTGGCCAATTGTGCCTGGACGCAGATGCCGCGCACCTCATTTGTAGTTCGGCGCTCATCAAGCTTATCTACGACGTTCTCCACGAAAAGCAAGAGGACAGTGAAATTGTGCTGCAGACCCTGTACACTTTCCATAGGCTTTTACGCCATCCTGGCACGGGCCATGCTTTATTGTACGAGACGCAGATGCCCCGCGACGTGTGCGACCTCTTGGAGCATCGAAACCCCGTCGTTCGGTGCATGGCCGACAACTTGTTGGATTTGATTGTGGATCATGATGAGGCGAATGAGACGTCAATGGACATTAACCGACGCATCGCGCGCAAAGCGATCTCTGGAACACGCGGGGACGAAGAAAAGAGCAAAGGTCGTCACTTTGCGGACCTCGACGCCGAAGAAGGAGAAGAGGAGGTGGTAAGCCCCGAGCCTGACCAGAACTGCTATTCCGAGCTGAAGGGTACGCTGAGCAAAATGATTCGCGCCAAGCGTTTCACGATCCATAACAAGGAATGGATCGACATGGTCATGCAAGAGGAGCTCGACGATCTTGAGGACCATGATGATGATGATGACGACGACGACGATAGCGAGCTTCAGCACCGCTCGCGCTATCGTTCGCATCACAGTCATGGCGCAAACGGTGACGACGACGACGACGACGACGATGATGACGACGACGATGACGAGGGCGATAACCTCCGTCACCAGTCCTCAGTATACCGGCATCATCATCATCATGTGTCTGCTTATGGTCCTGCGAGTCCGCTCTCGCCGGACTCTTTTCTTGGCGAAGAATATTAGCATACAGAAAGAAAGCAACAAAGACAAACGCAAACTTATGTAGTACGCATTTCCATTCCTTTTTGGTTGAAGGGCCGCCATACTTTCATACAAGGCCTACTCGGCTTTACTTTATTTCTTCTCTCCTTTGTTCCTTTTTCTTCTTTTAAAATAGAGATCGTCAATCATCAGCATTTGGTTCGACACTTTTGTTATCTTTACTACATTGCGACACTCGAGTGCGCCTTGATGAGTCGCTCGAATGCAAAGACGTTGAGCTCGAATCAGCCGCGCCGGGCCTTCTGGGACAGGAGCAGACTCGGACGCATCATCTCTCTCTCTCTCTCTCTTTCTCTCTCTCCGTCTTGTCTCGGGCGAGCCGCGAGGGGAGACTGCGGAACGACGACGTTCGTTCGCCGGAGCACGCAAGGCGCTGCAGAGTGATAGTCTTCCTTCTTATTTGTCCGTGCGACTTTCCGTCGCCGATTCTACGAGCAAAGCTAAAAAGCAGTCGGCCGTGAGAAAAGCATGACCTCATCCAAGGCAGCTGACGCTTGGGCCGAGCTGCTCGCGAGCGATGCTCGGGAGCTGCAGCAGCACAAGGAAAATAGCTCGAGGTCGTCGTCGGTGCAGCAAAAATTTGCGCAGGACAAGACGCTTCGTGCGCTCATGAAACCCGACAAGCCAAAGAAGAAGACAAAGAAAACCAAGAAGTCAACGAGCAAGCCGAGCTGTGTCAATAAGGGCAACAACGAGGATGAGCGGGGCAAACAGCACCAACCGTTACTGGGAGCACCAGTAGACGCGTCAAAAGAGCAGCAGCAGCAGCAGCAGCAGCAGCAGCAGCAGCAGCAGCAGCAGCAGCAGCAGCAGCAGAAAGATGGAAAAGAAGAAGAAGTAGAGGCAGAAGAACACGACGGGCGCATCGAAGAAAACCAAAAGAAAAGCCCAGTAGTACCCACTGATATACTGGCGAACCCGAATCTTGTTCTCCGAGTCTTGCAGCGAGACATCAATCTGCTGAGCGACGCAGATGCACCTCGCGCACGTATCGACGCCGCGCAGCGGCTTATGAGCGTCCTTTTCCCCGAGAACAAGAGTGACGCTGGAAAACCCGCTGAGCTCGACAATGACGTTCTGTCAGAAGTCTTTGCAGAACTGCAAAAGCCCCTCCTGCGGAGACTCGGTGACACTGCTGAAAAGTGCAGAGAACTTTCTGCCATTATGCTCACCAAGTTCGTTGCCAGATGCGAAGATCTTGGACCCGTGCTTCCTTATCTGTATCCTGCAGTGATGGATCGAAACTCGGACACCTTTGTCTTTGACCTGCAGAACAACGAGATGGTGAGAGACGTCGAGGCACACGAGGCGAAGCAGCGCGGCAAGGCGATCCCGCTCCCGGACGGAGGAACCACCCTTCGGCACACCGTCCGTGAACCGTCCGAAGAGGTGCGCTTGCTCCTCTGTACGATGCTTGCGACGCTCGTACGCTCCTTTACGAGACGCGGACTGCACTCTATGCTGGGTCCATATTTTCACGACACGGTCATGTTCTTTCATGCATGCGCAGTGGATCCTTTTCCTGCGCTTCGTATTGAGGGTATGCGAATGCTGCAAGAAATCGCGCAGGAGCGTGCGTTCGAAAACACGATGCACCACTATTGCACGGCACTCGTGCGTTCGCTGATGCCGGCTTTGCGTCACCGTCGCTCGGCCGTAAAGATTGCGGCTATTCGCTGCATTGGGGCGCTTGTGACTTGCCCGTACCGGAACAAATGCAAAGGAGGCGGGACGGATGCCATCGTGGATCTCATGGGGTTCCGCGAGGACAATGTGATTCCGATCTGCGCATTTTATCAAGGTGAAACCCGCCTTAACTACCTTGGCCATCTTGTCACTGACGAAAACGCAACGGTTCGTCTCGAGCTGTACAAGGTGCTCGGTACCTGGCTCACAGGTCTTTTGGATCGCTGGGACCATGCAGTACGCCTCTTACCATTTCTATTGAGTGCCCTCTCTGATAGCTTCGAACCTGCCCAAAACGCGGCTCTAGAGACCCTCGAGGAACTGGGCAGACAGTACGAGGAAGAACATCACGATGAGATCATAGAAAAACGGCAGTACGGTGTGGACGGCGCGCAAGGTCGCGCCAATTACAACAAGCCATTGCCATCGCCGTGGAAGTCACGACCGAGACTTGGCACGCGCATGTACGTGCGTCAGCACTGCCGTCGCTTCCTGCACACCGTACTCCGGGAGTTGCAGGACTGGAAGGCAACGACACGCGGGCACGCAGTAGGTCTCTTGCGAACGATGCTCGTCTACATGGAGGAACACGTGACCATGGAGCTGAATGGGATCATTGACACGTATTATCGATTTGCCGTGGATGCGGAGATTCAGGAGCGCATCACTGAGTGCGCAGAACTCACGGGGCGCTATGTTGATCCGGATGCATATTTGACGCTTATTCTGCCCCACATCGAGGGAGCAGATGGATCCCGAAGCCTCGCGACGGACGCTCGCTGGACCGCGACGGGCCGTGGTCTCGTGGTTCTGGACGCGCTTCTCGATGGATCGCTTCCGACCTGTGTGGTGCCGCATTTTTCGACACTTGTGCGGGCTCTTAGTGAGCAGCAGCTCGTTCGCGCAGCCTCCCAGCAGCCTTCGCTCTGCCAACGCCTTGTGCGCGTCATGCGTCATCCTGTAATGCTTCTTTCCACAAGCAACGGGAGGGCTGCAGCGGATGCGCACTTTCTCGCGACAGGTCGGCTCAATTCGCTACGTCATGAAGCAGGAGACTTGCTGGTGAGCGCTGCGCGACTTTTGGTCATTGGCGACGTGGACGAGAGCCTTGCGCGCGAGGTCGAAGCATTGCTTGACGCGCTCATTCCGGTGACAAACTCATTCGGTGGTCCTGGGCATCTTCTCTGCGAGCGCTTGACACGCGAGCAAGCTGGTAGCCTTGGCAGCGAAGCATTGGCGGCACTGAGCGCTTTTCACAAGTGGATGCCTTCAGAAGAGACGCAAGACCTCTTGCAAAAGGAAGCAGTGGAGGAAGACGACAACTAAACGTCGTAATGTAATGTTGGTTAAAAGGTCTAACAAAATATCTGATCCCTCTCACGTCCAATTGTGTTGCTATGTTTCTTTGCTCGTTTGACACTTGCCATTTTTCCATACATACAAGCATTATTGTTCTCCCACTTCTCCTCTTTTATCTTCTTCCAGTGATTCACTCGTGCTGCAAATGATCAAGAAAAGATGAAGCATAAGTAGAAAAGGCCTGCGTTCGCAAAAGCGCAGCGTAAAAGGTCCGGTGCGCCGGGTTGACGGCATCGAGAAAGCGCATTTCATTGAAGATGATGAGGGAATCAGATCTGCTGAAGCTGAGCGGAACGCAGTGGGGTACAACTTGTTCAAGTAGCTTGGCGACAACTACTCCGAAAGACTCGCGGACCTTGGCGGCTGGGATGATTTGCTTGCTCGCAGGTGAAGACGAGGGCTCAGCCAAGCTGTCGCAAGCTTCGTAGCGAGGTTGTGTGAGCCTCCGCAGGTCCTGTAGAAGGTGGGCCCGCAGCTCCTGTGGGAGTTGCAAGTGGCGACCCAATGTCTCGTCGTCATCGTATGCAGCGAGAGCGTCGCCACCGCCTCGTGCCGTCATGGACGGCATTTGAATGGTCCCATGGTCCAGGTTGACCACGACGGCATCTAGAACAAAGGGAAAGTCCTTTTTGAAGGCATAGTCGGTGTGAATTCCAATCATAAAGGGCGTCGGGCACTGCAGATGATCGAGCATCTTGCGCGGAAGCACGGGTGCATAGACATGGCTCCATTGAAGAGGCTGTAGGAGCTCGCGCAAGACTTCGGCAACGTTCGTCAACGCCGTGTATCGTTTGGCCACAAAGAGCATCTTACGCTCGAGCAGGCAGCACTCAAAGAGTCTGATAATGTCTTCGTACGAGAAGATTTCAAAGAGAAGACCAAAGTCAAGGGAATCACTCAAGCTCGGCATCTGGTCATGGGCTTGAATAGCAGCGGCGTGCTCCTTTGAGAGAGCGTCATTGAGTGTGGCGCGCACCTTCGGGCCGAGCCCGCTCATGCCCCCACCGTCGGTACCCTCTGTGAGCTCACTTTCCATAGCACAACGATGATCAGCAGCGACGCGTTGCAGAAGTTTCCGATGCAGAATAAAGTCTCGGCGCTCGCTCGTAATGCAGACACCAGTGTAGCGGCCGTTCACGTGTCTAAAGGATAGACTGCTGCCCACGAGCCCCGAGCCCATGACAAAGTTGAACAACAGCGGATACTGATTCGGGTCGTCTTCGCCAACGCCATCATGGTGCATTCCTCCAAGACGATGAGGCAGGAAGAAACGCTCAATCTGTGGTGGCGCGGACTCACCCGGCACTGCCGAGAAGACGATTGGGTCTGCCTTGTCCACGGGAGCATCGAAGAGAAGAATATTGCGGAGGAAGTTTTCCTTCGAAGGATCGTCCAGTGAGGATGACGACGAGCTCGCCAAAGGAAGAGGCGCGACGGCTCGATGCGTATTGAGGTAGTCTGGCAAGTTGGCTTCCTGCAAAATTGCAGAAAGACGCGGCATGTGATTGTCAAGTAAGGCTTCATTGCCGTCCGTCTTGGCAGCCGCATTGAACGCATCCCATACAAGCCTGCCTAGCTTGTGATGCACAAATTGACGGTGAAGATCCTTGCAAAGTACTAAAAGGCGATCATGCAGCACAGAAAAGTCGACGGACTGCGAGGCTTCGTCGAAGGCCCGTTCGCGTCGCGCCACAGGTACAAAGCTTTCAGAAAAGAGCGATGGACAGAAACGAGCAGTGCTCCAAATCGAAAGTGAAGTGGCGGCCTGTGTGCTTGCTTTCGAAGGCTCGAGGCCAAGCAGATAGAGCAAGAAGGCGGCACAGGCCTTCCTTCTTTCGAGTATGAGTTCTAAAGGTACAATCTGGCGAACAAGACGCGAGAATACGCGCAGCTTCCAGCCATTCTTTTCGCCAAGCTTGTCCAGGGCGATTTCGACGTCTTTTTCATGGAGAAATAAGGCAAACGTGTCATTGCGGACAAGGTCCTGGACGTGATCAAAGAGAAGCTCGAGCGCTTCAATCGACCCCGAGCGCAAGACTTCTTTGCGTGCGCTCGCGGCGGCACGGTCCTTACGAAGAAAGTCCCTGATTGAGAAATCCGACTGCTTGCCTGGCATAAGGTACTTGGCAGCAATGCCTTTTCGAATGGAGCTCTCGACCGTGGCCTGATTGTACCGATGCGTCCCAGTTTTAATGCGCTGACGAATCTTGACGACCTCGACAAGAAACATGATTTGCGCCACTGCGGTGTTGATGTACTTGCGTGAGGACTCGCGACCGGCGGCATGCGAGGCATGTGCAGCTCTCGCGCCATGATTGCGAGCGTTGGCGCCGTCAAGCCTGTCGGCATCGTCATCGTTGCCTGAAAGCGTCGCGACCTCGTCGTCGTCATTGTCGCTCATGGTGCCGCCGACACGACCGAGGTCGTCGGCATGGACGCTCTCTACAAGGGCGTTGAACTCGCCGCGTGTTTGAGATGCATGGGCCTCCTCGCGAAGCTCTTGCTCGAGGACGCGCTCATTGCGCGATACCTCTCTGTAGTTTGGTGAGTCGAGGTACCGATTGACGAAGTTGAGAAAGACCTCGAGTGGGCCGTTGGAAATGAGAACTGCTCCAAGCTGCAGAGGTTCGGGTCTTCGCCAAAAGCGAAGTACGATGGGACGCTTGCTGTCCCGAATAAAATCCGTGAGTTCATTGAGTGACTCGTTGCAGCGCATCCAGCGATCTTCACAGGATGCGCTGAGGATGATGTCTCCCTTGGCTATAATGCCAAGCTTGAAGGCAGCAACTCCCGTGAGAGCTTGGACAAAGGTATGATCTTTGTTTGAGAGCGTCAGACCGATTGACCTTCCCGAAAAGTAAACGTCGTAGAGGATGTGTCGCCTTTGGTCCCCTGGAACAAGCGACAAGCGATACGCGCTGCCGGCGGGACGGCACCATTTTTCTCGCTCGATCGGAATGCCAATAACGTTTCCTTCGGCACTGGAGGGTTTCCCGAGCTGGCCTGGGTTTGCAGCAACATCGCTCTTGGCGTTGTCTGTCGATGAGGCGGCGAGGGGATCAAAGTCCTCTTCTTGTACGGGAATGCATGGACGCTGCGCTCCTAGCCGGACGACTTCCTCGAACGAGACGGCTACAGGATCTCCAAGTACCATGGCGCCTCCAACGTGCCTCACTGCTGTCGTGGACGTTTTTACATCTTCGAGGCTGTGCACCTGTTCTGCGACTTCATCACCGAAAAGAGGTTTGGCTGCACGTTGAGGTTTTCGGAAGAGGCTATCATTGGGAGAGCTAGCTTCGTGTTTTTCCTGTGAATCGTCCGAATCTTCGCCTTCGTCTTCTGTGCCGTGTCGCGAGCCCGCGAAGCCGGGGCTTTGCAAGGTCGTATTACTCTCTGCTGGAGAGGGTGTCTCGTTTGGAGACGGAGACTTCATCTGTGTCTGATGCGATGCGACGTCTTAGATAGGCAGCGGAATGGTGATAGCGGTGACACGTGTTGGGCGATCTTGTCAAATTGCTTTGGCGTTACGCACAAACAAGTTCGCGCGAGGCCGCGACGAACCGGCTGCGCTCGGTTCGTTGTGCGTTGTGGTGTGTTCGTCCTTGCTACTCTTTGCTGCCAAAGCAACCGACGGCTGCGATGTATGTGTCTTTCTATCCGGATCCGCCGCTTCGGCCCACGTCCGCACTTCCTTTTCTCCGCGCCGCCGCGCTGCTGTTGCTGTCGCTGCTGCTGCTGCTGCTGCTGCTGCTGCTGTTCAGGTCTGCCAGTGGATGCAAGCACCGGCGAAAAAAATCTCCAACACTCCCTCGCTGTCGCGCGGAAAAACAGGAGGAGAAGGGATCTCCCGTAATTCCGATAGTTCGACAGGTTCGAGGCGAATATTACCGGATTTCCGGATTCAAGGAGATGAGATTTTTTTTCTTAACCTGCTTTTTTTTTAAAATTCTTTTTTTTAGGAGTTATTTATGCGGAGAGACGGGCGGTCAGGTTCTTGTGTCGGTAAAGAACACCCGTGGAGACAGTCTATATTTGTACAGTGGGCGATAAAATTCACGAGCCACGAAAGTCGCAGTGGAAGATAGAGAAGCGCTCCACTCAGTGGTGGCAGGGAGAAACCACTGACAATGAGTAGAAGTGAGAAACTTGAAGGAGGTCGCACTGCGCGCACGGCCGCAACCAACACCGCTGTCATCACGAAGCTCCTGCACGCGTATCTGCCACGAGTTCTCTGTGACGAAGACGCCAAAAAGCAAACAAAAGCAAGCCAAATCAAATAACGACGGTGCTTGCCTAGCCTTGCCTTGTCCTCCTGCCTTGTCTTGTTCTGTTTCGCTACATCTCGCGCGCGGCCCATGGCCTGGCCGAAAGAAAGTGCGCGGCGCACGGGGGGTTATTCTCTTTGTTCCCGCCTCATGACGTCTTCGACTCCTCGTGCGCCGTCATCCACGCGCCATTTATCGTCGCCAGTCGGCCAGCTACACCAAAGCACGCCAAGCCTCAGTCGCGACAAAGAACAATTTGGCCGCCGTCCGACCTGGCTTACCCTGCAGGTCGCCGTCGTAGTCGCTGCCGCTGTCGGTCCCGTTGCACGTATACCGTCCCCCTTGCAGTGAGTGGCAGCTGGCTGATGACAGTCTGACCTCCAGCAGTGCATGACCAGCACCAGCACCTTGTCCATGTTTCCGTCCCCTGCCAACGAATGCGACTGTTCACGCTCGTAGGGAGGGCTTGCTTCTTCGCTGCTAAATAGTACCTCTTCGCGGCCGGTTGGCAGCTGCAGCCAGCTCAGCCAGCGTGAGCAGCTCGTCCCCCATCATCAATGTACTACTACGTACGTACGTATGTATCTACACGTCCTCGCCTGCCTAGCTCGCCTGCGAACTCATCCATCCACTCCTCGGCTCCAAGAACGCGCCCTCCTCCTCCTGCTGCTTGTGGTGCTGCTTGAGCTGCTGCTTGGGATGCTGTGGAGCTGCTGCTCTTCGCTCTCCGCGCGTGCGCGATTCCACCCTTAAAAAAAGAAGCCCGCGCGACGATACCTCGCTTCTACTCGTAGGCCTAGGCTAGTCGCTGCTTCTTTCTTTTCTCTCCTCTCTCGCTCTCTCTCTTACCACGAAAGCGCGGCGCCAACCTTTTTCCACATAGTAGGCCTGTCTATACTAAGCTTTGCGAGTGCAGCCGAGAAAAGAGAAAAAAGTCGCGCGCCCTCTCTTGCGAACAAAAACAAAAAAAAACAAAGCCGCAACGCGAGGGAGTCTTAGCCGGCGCCGCTGCACCCAGCGCACACACCGCCCGCCCGCCCGCCCGCCCGGCCCTTCGCCGCCCGCGCTCCTTCGCCGCGCCCGCGCGGATCCGCCTGTTCGCGCCCCCGTCGGGGTCTGTGTGCGCCCGCGCCCGAGGCCGCGAGCGAGCGAGCGTGCGAGGCCGCGAGCAAGCGAGCGTGCGAGGCCGCGAGGTCGATTCGATTCAAGGTCTTTCCTACTTTTTCGCGCTTTTTCGCGCGCCTTCTCGCCTCGCGTGGCCTCGTACGCGCGTGGCCTCGTACGCGCGTGGCCTCGTACGCGCGTGGCCTCGTACGCGCGTGGCCTCGTACGCGCGTGGCCTCGTACGCGCGTGGCCTCGTACGCGCGTGGCCTCGTACGCGCGTGGCCTCGTACGCGCGTGGCCTCGTACGCGCGTGGCCTCGTACGCGCGTGGCCTCGTACGCGCGTGGCCTCGTACGCGCGTGGCCTCGTACGCGCGTGGCCTCGTACGCGCGTGGCCTCGTACGCGCGTGGCCTCGTACGCGCGTGGCCTCGTACGCGCGTGGCCTCGTACGCGCGTGGCCTCGTACGCGCGTGGCCTCGTACGCGCGTGGCCTCGTACGCGCGTGGCCTCGTACGCGCGTGGCCTCGTACGCGCGTGGCCTCGTACGCGCGTGGCCTCGTACGCGCGTGGCCTCGTACGCGCGTGGCCTCGTACGCGCGTGGCCTCGTACGCGCGTGGCCTCGTACGCGCGTGGCCTCGTACGCGCGTGGCCTCGTACGCGCGTGGCCTCGTACGCGCGTGGCCTCGTACGCGCACGCGCGCGCAGACAGGGCTGCCTGGTTCGCACGGCAGCCCGCGAGCAGAGAGCGAGGGCGCGTGGAAGGGAGGGAGGGAGGGAGGCCGTCTCCAGCCAGCCGGACAATTTTTTTCTTTACTCCTTCTGCACTTCTTCTTCGTCTTCATCTTCAGTCTTCTTGTTGGTGGAGAAGATGGTGCAGTTCGTATTCAGACACCTGAGCATCTTCAGGCGGCCTTCGAGTATTGAGGGCAAGGAAACCTGGGAGGAGGTGCACGAACCGCGCATCCTGCTCGACTTCAAGGTGGGCACCTCGTGTCTGCTTTTCCTGATCGTGGCCGCCGTGCTGTGGCGCTATGGGGCATGGTTTGGGGCATACACCTTTGTCATTGTCACACTCTTCTCCGTGCTCTCTGACGCCGTGTATTACAGACATTATTACCTCGACGTGACGGACCGCTTAACGGCCACGCTCGGGGTCTTCTACCTCACCTGGTTCTCCACGCGCTGGGTCATTGCCAGCGACCCCACACACATTGTCAGCTGGTTCAAGCTGCTGCTTCAAGTCGGTAGTGCCATGACCCCCTTCAAATTCCTCAATCAGTGCCGCCAATTCCCCGTGCGCTCCGAGCACTGGCGCAAAAACCACGTGTGGTGGCACGTCAGCGGCACGCTGGCCATGATCCTTTCCATCTACGTTAGCCAGGGCGGCATTGACGAGTACCTTCACAAGCTTCACCACCTCGACATGGACACGGTCAAGCTCTACCTCACCGAGTCCTCGCTCGTGGACCTCATTGACATCGAGCCCATCGTCAGTCTCCTCGAGATTTAGACCCAGCCAGACAGACACCCTGTCGGTCCGCCTGCCCGCCCGCCTGCCCCCCCCCCCGCCCCATCGCCCGCCCGCT
>KN805430.1:166331-180203 GCA_000818945.1 Schizochytrium sp. CCTCC M209059
CGATGACGACGTGCCGCGGGCGGTGCGGCGCGATGCGACGCGATGCGAGCGGGGCCTTGCCCTGCCTCGCCCTGCCTCGCCGCCGCCTCGCTCCGCGCCTCCTCCCCGCGCCGCGCGCCGCCGCTGCCGCGCTCCTGCCGCGGCGAGTCGCGGTCGCGCGCCTCGTGCAGCCTCGCGGGGCCTCGCTCTCCCTCGATCGCGATCTGCCGCCCGAGAGACGAGGGAGACGCTGTCTGTGTCTGTTTATACGCATGTCTGTCTCGGTTTGTCTGTCAGTTTGGATCCTATCCTATCCTGCGCGAACTTGAAATGCGAGGAGAGGAAAGAACTTGAAAGCAGGACCAGGCAAGGCCAGGCCGAGCTTTCGCAGCTCGCGGCTCGTGTGCACTCCAGTCCTCTTACTTTCGCAGCCGCAGCCGCCCGCGCGTAGACGTATGCGTACTTTACAGTTCGCCATGAACGGATGCGCTACTTTCTGCGAGGAAGATACCGATCTCCGCCGCCAACCGCCGCGGCCGGGGGGCTTCTCGAGGCCCTCTGGCGGCAGGGCGGCTCCCTCGTCGCGGTTAAGAGATCGATCGATCGAGGGAGGCCCGTGAGCTTCTTCTGCTCTCTGGCAGAGGGGGGCGTCAACAACGAACGGTTGGGACTCGCGAGCTCGCCTCGGATAACGGCAGCGAGCGCGGAAATGCGCAGAGGATGCGCATGGTTGGCGAGGGCGATCTTGACTGGCGAAGATGCTGCGACGGACGACGGCCTCGGAGACCATACGCGTTGCGGTTCGGGTGAGGGAGGAGTCGAGCTGGATGGAGTGGAGGCTCGCCGTACCAGTGCCGACTGCCAGGTAGTGTAGTGTGCGTGGCAGCAAGAGTGGGCGTCGCTGTCGTCAGCAAGATGGAAAATGGAGCGAGTAACCAAGCTGACATGTGAGCGAAATGTAGAAACATGAGAGTCGAAGGAACAAATGTGTAGTGGTATATAATGGTAAAAACCTTTTTCTTTACTTGCGGCGAGAGTTGCGCCTGCTCGACTTCTTGCGAGGGGCAGTGGTACCTGCATTGCTGCCAAGCCCTGAGGATCCAGACTGCAGCGGCGTTGATGGGCCAGAAAATAAAGACGTGCTAGAATTGTCCCCGGCGCTCGAGCTGGCCGTCCCGGTCGCACCGTTGCTGCTGCTACTGCTGCTGCTGCCGAAAAGAGAGCCGGATGTGCCCCCACCGGTGCTTGTCCCGCCCGAAGACCCGAAGAGGCTGCCTCCACTGCTGCCAGCGGTATTTCCTGCAGTCGCGGTGGTGGAAGATGACGAAGTGTTCGAAGAGCCGAAAAGTCCACCGCCGCCTGCATTGCTGGTCGAGGTGGATGAGCTGCTCGACCCAAAGAGAGCGCCACCACCATTTCCAGACGTTGTCGACGTTTGCTGTTGGCCATTCGTAGTTGTAGAGGTGGTGTTGGTGCTGGTGCTGCCGTTTCCACCGAAAAGACCACCCGAGCTTGAGCTCGTGCCAGTGTTCAACGTGGACGATGTTGCTGTTGTGGTGTTTGATCCACCAAAAAGACCACCACCAGAGGTTCCAGTATTGGATGAAGAAGACCCTGCCCCTCCAAAGAGCCCGGTCGAGGTTCCATTGCTGCCTGCAGCCTGCTGTTGCTGTTGTTGCTGTTGCTGCTGCTGTTGCTGCTGCTGCTGCTGCTGCTGACCCCCATTGGCAGGCCCCGTCCACATGGCAGCTTGCTCATCGACCTTGCGCAAAAGCTTTCGCCGGCGCTCTCGCTCTTTGTTGTCCTCTTGCTGAAAATCGCGGGGGACGTCGCCGTGTACCATGAGATGCCACTCCTTGTACTGTTCGCGAAGCTCGTCCATCTTATCGTGCATCTCGGCAACAGCAGCCGCCATCGCCTTGAAGGTCTGGTGCTGCTGACGAAGAATTGAAACAATGACCTGAATTGCCGAGCGGTTTCGCGAACGCTCTTGGCTCGAAAGAAGCGTACTAAGCTCCTTGGTACGTGCCTCATACTCTGTCAATCGACTCTCGAGCGAACGCAGCAAGAGCCAGAAAAAGTCAGACGGAATGGCTTTGTTTGTCGTAAACCCGCCTGGGTGTGCCATGCGTCTTGCCTCGTGCAGAGCATCGTCGACGGCTTTAAAGGACCTCGCGTCCGCCTTGAGCCCGACGACCATTTCTTCCTGGCGCTTGAGCGAGTTGCGCAAGTGCAAGACGCCCTGGTCTACCTGCGCCGTCTTTTCTAGGAGACGCAAGGCCTCAGCGTTTGACTGATTGAGCATGTCGCGAAGCATCTTGCCCTGCCGATTCATCTCCACTTGCTGCTCGAGAAGCTGCGTGTGCAGCGGTTCCGGGACAACGCGTACCCGCACGCAGTCTGCGAGTCCTGTCGCGCCTTCTGGGATGGAGCCGAACTGAAGATCGCTCGCGTCCGCGTACGCCAGAAGCTGCAGCGCGCCAGCAAAGGGAATTTGCTGTTGTTGCTGGACTTGTTGTTGTTGTTGCTGCTGCTGCTGCTGATTATTGTTTGCGCCAAAGAGGACGCTGCCGCCACTGTTGTTGTTATTGTTGGTGTTGCCAAAGAGGCCACCGCCGCCATTATTGTTATTGTTGGTGTTGCCGAAGAGACCTCCTCCGCCACCTCCACCACTGTTGTTGCTAGTACCAAAGAGGCCGCCACCGCTGTTGTTGTTGTTGTTATTGCTGCTGCCAAAAAGACCGCCGCCGCTGCTATTGTTATTATTGTTCGTGTTGCCAAAAAGACCACCTCCGCCAGTATTCGAGGTTCCACCGAAAAGGGACCCGGAATTTGATGTAGAAGTGTTGCCGCCGCTGCCACCGAAAAGGCCACCGCCTGAGGGCGTCGCCGAGGATGAAGAACCGCCAAAGAGGGATCCCGAAGTTGCGGAATTCGAACCCCCAAAGAGCCCACCTCCACCACTGTTTTGTTGCTGGGGTTGAGCCGTGGAAGACCCTCCAAAGAGACCACCACCGCTCTGCTGCGGTGTTGACGATCCAAAGAGACCGCCACCGCCGCCGCTATTATTTTGTTGCGGCGTAGACGACCCAAAGAGGCCGCCGCCGCCGCCGCCGCCGCTGTTTTGCTGCGGCGTCGACGATCCAAAAAGACCACCGCCCGAGGCCGGAGTGGAGGACGAGCCATCGAAGAGGCCACCGCCGCCGCCACTCGCCGCCCCGCCGAAAGGGTTGCTGCTGGCCGTCGAGCTCCCGAACATGGTGGTGGTCACGTCGCTGGCTTGGCCTGTGCGCCACACCAACAACCACCGTCACCCGTTTCGCGCGCGGACGAAAGGCTGGCTGTCTGCCTGACTGCCGCGCGTCAAAGATCTCGCGCAAGGAGAAACGGTGCGCGCGGAGCGAGGGCCTGGAGAGCGCCGACCGCGGCGACGAGCGAGCGAGCGCCCGGCACCGACCGGTCGCGCGTGCCGCCTGGACGGAGTCTGCCGTCGATCTTGTCCTCGATGTTAATTTATTTTATTTTATTTTTTAGTGCTTTTTTTTTTTGCATCGCGGTGGCAAGCCCAACCGTGGTGCTCCCTCGCCGCGGCGTGCATGCGATAGATGAAAAGAAATGACCACCGAAGGAGCTCAAAAGTAGTCCATGACGTTGCCACCATGTGACCAGCCAGAGCAAGACCAGGTCTGGCCAACAACGTGAGAAGAAATCCCTGCTTCAGCTTGGTGCGCACCATAAAGGCTACATTTGACATGGAGATTATCAGGCGAGGCAAAGAGCCAAAACAGTTATTTTAGAAAAGCCAACCAACCAAACGTCTATGCTTTGCGTGTGCGGGGCCACAATCTCTCAATATTCACGCATTACATTGCCTCGCCACGCGCCGCCAGCCCATGTTAGACGCGCAACTCGTCGCTACGTACACGATCCTAAATCTCTTCTCGCGACTAGGTCGAAACGCGAAGAGCGGTCCAAAAGAAAGTGCCCGACCTCCAGGTTTCCTCTTGTACTCTCGCCGCACTTTGTCGCGCAGCAAGCTCGCGGAGGGTCTCACTGTCAACATCGCTGCTTTAGCTTTCTTGCTGCGCAGCAGCCAATCCATGAAAGACCCGCGCTTGCAAAAATTTGTATTCGCGCCCGTCCGCACGCCCGCCGGCCCTCGCAAAGGCAGCCAAGCAGAGCGCGGCGTCAGCAGTCAGAGTATATCCTCGATCTTTCGTATAGAAAACGGAATTTACTGAGCCTGCCCGCCGCGACGCGATTCTGCACTTGCGGGCAGCCATTCTGTACTTGCGCGCAGCCATTCCGCACTTGCGCGCGGCGATAGCGCAGTGCGCGGCGCGGCTCGCCCAAGCGCAGGGAAAAAGAATCAGCCGCGCACTGCAAAAGAGAGAGAGAGAAAGCGGGAAAAGAAGGGAGGGAGAGCAGACTTCGATCGATCGATCGATCCTTCGATCACCCCGGTCGACCGGCCGCCCCCCGCGCGCGCGCGCAGGCAGGCAGGCAGACAGGCAGCAGCCGGCAGCCGGCAGCCGGTAGGCGACGTCGCCCGCGCCCGCGCCCGCGCGCCCCGCGCCCTTGATCACCGCCCCAGCGACGCCCCGCGGCTCCCTGCGCCCGTGCAGCCTCGCTCGGCTCGCGCGGCTCGCCTCGCGCCGCCATGGACGCCGCCGCCCGCGCCGCGGAGGCCGCCGCAGCGCCTGCGGACGCTGACGACGCGGGGAGGGACGCGCACCTCGCGCTCGACGGCGGCAACAACAACGACGACGACGTCGCCACCGCCAGGCCCGGCGAGGGGGACGTGCGCGCAGTTGTGGACGACATCGTCAACCGCGTGGAATGCGATGCGATGTCGCAGGGTCCCCTCGCGTCGCTTGCGCCGTCCAAAATGTCGGTCCTGTCCGGGGGCGACTTTGCCTTTGCTGGCTCGCCCGGAATGGAGATGGACTTTGACATCAATGTCGACTTTGACGACTCCGGCAAGGCCTTGTCCGTGGGCGGACTCGAGCTCGCCGCAAACGATGTTGCAGACACCGAAGACTCACGCGACGAGCACAAAGGCTCCCGCGACGACGGCGACGAGCACAAAGTCTCACGAGACGGGCACGACGGCTCGCACGAAGAGAAATCTCCTGGTACTATTGAACCTTCTGTATTGGGTCAGACACAAGAGGTTTCAACAAGCGACGCTTTGCACAAGGAGAGCGACCCGTCATCTCAGACAGAGAACAGTGATAATAAAACCTCTACGGAGGAAAAGGCACCTGCTGAGGAGAATAAAACACCTGCTGAGGAAAACTTGTCTAATGAGGACAAGGCATCTGCTTGTGAGCCTGCAGCTGACGCACACAAAGAGCCGGCTGGGTCAACGACGAAGGAGGTGGAGCCTTCGACGGTCGCTGCATCGCTTTCCAAAGAGGAAGTTCCTGCCTCGGTGATTGAATCAGGCAGCGAAGGAGCACCGTTAAATGTGGTCGTGGAGGAGAAGGCCCAATCAGAGCAAGACGTAGAGATGAAAGAAGCACCAGAAGAACCTGCGTCGACACTGTCATCAACGTCATCCTCATCTTCGTCATCACCTTCAGCTGCTGCAGAACTGTCAAAAGGCCACAAGCCAGGCCAAGTAGACTCGATATTACAATCATCGCCAACGAAGCAAGAGACAGCGGCATCATCTTCATTAATTCCTGTGTCAGAAACGAAAGAGGCAATTGCACAAGATGCAGAAATGAACAAGCCCGCTAAGGCTGAAAAGGACTCGGAAAAAGACAAGCACACTTCCTCCGAGACAGCTGTAACGCCTGCGTCGAGTGTGCCACCATCGTCGTCTTCTCACGATCTTCAATCCGGGCCTTCACCAAGCACAACGACATTGACTCAAAGTGCTGCAGCGAGTTCATCGTCGTCAGCTGCAGTACCAGCAGAGCGAGCGGCAGAAGCACTACCAATATCCACAGTCGCATCAGATAATACACCCGCGGCACCATCATCATCTTCGTCGTCCTCGTCGTCCTCGTCCTCGTCCTCGTCATCATCATCATCATCATCATCATCGTTGTCATCCACGGTACCAGCAGCAGCAGCTACTGCACCAGAAACTCCTTCAGACCCATTACAATCTTCAGCGTCAATACCATCATCATCATCATTAGCAGCTGCAGCAGCCGCAACAGCAGCAGACGCATCAGAAGCTGCAGCGCCAACAGAGGCTTCCTCTGCAACGTCGCCTATAACAACACCATCAGCACCATCTGAACCAACAGCACCTGCGCCAGCACCGACAGCAACAACGCTAACAGCACCATCTGTTCCAACGCCAACAGCGTTATCAACACCATCTGCATCAGCAACGGCACCACCGAGGGACGGTGAGGCCAATGACAACGATGACGTTGAAATGGTAGACGCGCTAGACACGATTGATAAGGATACTGATGGCGGAGACGATATCCCGTCGACCCGTGCCTGGGAAGATCGGCAAGAATGTGCGCTCATTCTCTCAAGGCGCAAGGCCATGGAGGAGGAAATGAGCCAGGCACGAATGATTCATTTCATTTCGAGCTATTTAGAAAATCGTCTTGGTTGTACCCATGCCGCAGCTGCTCTTCGTGAGGACGTGGTGCGCATGGGTCTGCTGCCAAAGGTAGAGTCATGGACAGGGTCACGCCGTCCAGGAACGGTCGCCGACGTAGCCTGGCACTTTGGAAACCTCAGCTCTGCAATGACGCACATGGCAGAAACCGCCGTTGATACAATCGAAACGAGGCGGGAGGCCGCAGCCCTCGAGCAGCGAAACCTGATTGAGGAGCTTGTGGGTACAAGGGATGCTATTCGCACGCGCCGGCGTGAGGTTCGGAGCCTCGAGATGAAAGCACAACGTCTTGGCGACAATCGTGGCGCCATCGACTTTGCGCATCGTATCGAAAAGAGGCGGGAAGAAGCCGAAGCACTCGAAGCCAAGGCCTCTGAGCTACGACGAAAGGTGGCGCTTGGGCGCAAACCGACGCGTAATGCATTCACGGGCCAGCACCATGAACCCAAGATGCCCGCTGGTGCGCTGTACAGCAAGATGAAGTTTCTCAAAAAGACACAGGGTCATTTCTCCTTTGTCTATTGCATCGGCGTCGATCCAGAAGGCGAGTTTGTGGTCACAGGCGCCGACGACAAGCTTCTCAAGGTGTGGTCTGCGCGAAGTGGCGAGTTGCTCAAGACTTTGCGAGGCCACGAGCACAACGTGTGCGATGTGGCCATCAAACGTCGAGCTGATGGAGGCGTTGTACTTGCCTCCACTTCGGATGATCTCTCCATTCGCATCTGGGAGTTGCCTTCGGGTCGCGCGCTTTGCGTTCTCAAAGGCCACAAAAAGGGCATTGAAGCGGTGCGTTTCGACGTGCACACAGGTTTGCTATACAGTGCCAGCAATGATGGCTCGTTGTGCATTTGGGATACCGACTCCATCTACGATACCGCCGTTGTGCGTGTCGAGCCCACGACGGTGGACCAGCGCACGCCTACAGTCCTCCCCCATGTTAACCGAAACAATGCATGCCCCAGCGAGGTGAACTGCGTGGCTGTTCATCCCGCGGGTGGCTTTATCGCCACAGGAGCCGAGGACGGGAGCATTCGCGTGTGGTGCGGGCAAAAGTCTCCGGGTGCAGACATTTTAGACAAGTGCCAGACAGCTCTCATTGCCGCCTCGCCGCTGGTCAACTGCGCGTATCGGAACGGGTCAAACCGTCTTGTCAACATGGTGAACTCGCAAATGTCCACCGTGTCGAGTTTGGCGTGGTCCAAAGACGGCTATCGCCTTCTTGCTACTTCGGTCAAGGAAGGCATAGGCCGCGTTTGGGAGTGGAAGCACACCACGCAATTCAGTTCGCTTGACAGTCATGCGGGTTTTCTCTTCTCGCTGCCTCGCGTCTCCTTCTCGCTGAGCACGCAAACGGAGCCTCACGACGATGTCGTGCGGAACTTTGTCAGTGTGTCGCAAAACGAGACTGGGCGTGGAGGCGGCTCTGGTGCGGATGCAGACGGTGGCAATGGCGGCGAGGGTCGGCGCGGGCTTGCCGCGCGGCAACACAGCGATGCGTCTAATGTTGCGACTTCGAATGGTCGCAGCCGGAGCCCGGCGTCTTCGAGCGTTGCTCGGAATCGCCGCGCCAAGCGCACGCCAGGGCTCGACGCTGTTGCGTGGTCATGCGATGATCGCTGGATTGTCACTGCGCAAACGATTGTGCCCACAAGCCAACGAGACATTCGCGCTTACTGGGCTCAGGAGCTTCGCGTGTGGGATGCCCACGGACGTGGCGAACTCGTGCATGTCTTGCGCAAACACCGGAGCCAAGTCCTTACCCTCGTCACGCACCCTACAAATCCTCGTCTGGCGATGAGTGCTGGGTGGGATGGCCTCGTCGTCCTCTGGGACATTGTTGACGGTTCTCTGGTGTGCGAAAACCTTGCGCTGCACTCGTCAGGAATCGCGTATGTTCTTGACGTACAGTTTTTGCCGTACGGGCGCACAGGTTCTGATGTAGTGTGCACTGACTCCATGGGTCGCCTCAACTTTCTGGGAATCGGTGATGGTCGAGAGTATCGCAGCACGTACCCGGCGCAGTTCTTTGCGCGTGACAAAAAGGAGCTCGTCTACGATAG
Organism: Schizochytrium sp. CCTCC M209059; assembly: GCA_000818945.1. Classification (NCBI taxonomy): domain Eukaryota; class Bigyra; order Thraustochytrida; family Thraustochytriidae; genus Schizochytrium; species Schizochytrium sp. CCTCC M209059. Next base: position 174,963 of record KN805430.1, read on the forward strand.
TTTTGGTAATGCGGTCGATGCCGAGGTGCAAATGGCCCCGCACCTTATTCCTAGTCTCCCCCTCTGCGATGCGCAACTTGTTCCATATGAAGAGCAGCCCGACACCTCGAGTCCCGAAAGCCGGATTCGCGCCGTTTCGAACCTCGAGCGCGTCCTGCGGCTCAAAGAGCAATCGGCTTTGCAAGAAGTTCTGGCGATTCTGGAAGAGCAGGACCGCGATATTCTCGAGAGCGGTCGCCGATCTGTGCGTCGGCGGGTCATTACATATCGTGACGACGAGCCCCAGCAACAACCTGTGCAACGCGCCGGAGGTGGGGCTGCGGGACGTACACCTGCGCTTGTCAGCCAGGCATCAATGGATACCAACGACGGCGATCCGGAGGATGAAGCGTACGAAATTGGGGATGACGATGATGATGCAGAAGAAGAGCGTCGCGCTGCGCGCGATCTGCAAATCACTCGAGGCGAACTTCATTTGTTGCGCGCCGAGAGTCCCTCTGCGATTAGCCATTCGGGCGCAGGAACGACGCCTCCGGGGCGAGGCATCCGCCGTGCTGCACGTCGTGCAGCCGGTCGACTGCGTCAGGTCCGCGATGTTCTCCTTGACACAAATACTTCCTCGGGGGCGGATGGAAACTCTGCTATCGCAGGTACTGGTGCAAGTGGTGCAGCTGCTTCCCGAGGCGCAGCTGCGACAAGTAGCAGCAGTTCGAGCGGTACCCACGGCGCTGCGCGTGCCAGCGGAGCAGCCTCAAGCAGTACTGGTGCTGGTAACAGAGGCGCTTCGTTGAGCAGCAGCAGCAGCAGCAGCAGCAGCAGTCGAAGCAGCAACGCCGCGGCGAACAACGGTCGCGCCGGAAGCTCGTCGACACCAGCAGGAGGTGGAAACGCACAAACAAGCGGAGCGCAAGGCGGTCGCGCAACCACTAGCAGCAGCTCATCTGCGGCAACTTCCCCAGCGATTTCCCCTGTGCGGCGTGCTGCGAGTTCAAGCTCGAGTTCGAGCTACCGCACCGATGATGGCGCATGGGAGGCTTCTGGGTCTGGCCCTGCGTCTGTCTCGTCTGCTTCGAGAATGGCATCCTCCGGGGGAGCGTATCGGACCGCGGGGAGCGATCTTGTGGCGATGCTCGATAACGAATGGCTGCAGCGTTCCGCACGCTTTGACCGCACGTGGTTACATACGCAATTGAGGGTGCCGCAGTACGGAGACCACTTCATTTACTGCGCGCAGGCACACAAGCTTGTTGCAGAACGGTATCTGGAGCTGCGCAAGACGTTGTATTCTTCACAGAACAACCACGTTGCGGCCCTTCACGCCCCGTGGGAGAATACGAACCCTCCGTATGACATGGCGCATTGGCCATTGGTGCTGTGCGAGCTTTTGGCGTCAAAACCAATCTTTCCATACTCGAAAAAGTCAATGATCGCCAACGACGCCATTTACATCAGCGAGTATCATCAAAACTTTACTGCGATTGCCTTGGAACTCAAGTTACGTGTGATCTCGACACCTCCTAAGTCCGCAAATGGATTCCTGCCGCGGACGGACACGTGGGTGGAGTGGAAGAAGGAGGACCCGTTTATCTTTGACATGGTCTACTTCAAACCGGAGGCGACAGATCCGGCCATTTTCATCTCACGTGGTGAATTTAATGCGTACACGGCCTCCACCTTTACGCAGGGCACGCCGGTGGTTGACAGGACTGGTCGACTAGGCACCGTGCAGGGGTTTCGTGCAGACGACATCCAAAGCTGGCCCAACTCACCGTTTCGCGGAATCCATGTGGCCATGGCCCCGGGTCCTAGTGGCCAAAGCGAGGTCCGGCAATTTGCACCGTGGGAACTCAAGCCCAAGAATGCGCAAATCGATCCGTGGGCGATCCCTCTGGGCATGCCCCTCGAGTCGGCTCTTGCGGACCGCATCGCTGCCTCCTTTGTCGAGCTTGCGTCCCGGAACGAGGAAGCACAGCCCTTCAGGGAGCCGGTAGACCCGAATTATGTGCCGGGCTACCTGGCGTTCGTGGCCGCTCCCATGGACCTGACGACGATTGTGACGTTGCTGAAGCGCGGCTTTTACCGCAGCGTGCATCAGGTGCTGGCGGACGTGGAGCTTTTGTTCCAAAATTGCCTCACCTATAACCCCAAGGGCTCTCCCCTGCGACGCACGGCCAAGGTGTTCCGTCGGCTGGTGAATACCGCTATCGTGAACTGCGCGCCCGGACACTTACTTCCTACGTCCTTTGATCGCGAGAAGACTGAGCTCAAGAAGTTTACAGAGGGGCCAAAGCGCCGCGGCGGCAAGACGCGAAAGACTCCGGTACTGACCTTGTCGTCTAAGGAGTTCCGCTCGGACAAGAAGAAGGTTGTGCCGCGCAAGCGGGTTCGTCAACCGAGTACGAGCAGCAAGACGCCGCGACCTGCAAAGAAGCGTGCCAGCGCGCAGAGTGCTGTCGCACCGGTGCCCGTTGGCGTTCCGCATCCATCGCTTAACAAGAAGGCGAAGACGAAATCAGCTGCTGCTTCAGCCGCGTCCATGCCTGCCCCCAACGCGGCAGGGATGGGACCTGGTGCCATGCAAGATCCGCGCAATGGCACCTTTGATGCGAGCCAGATGCAGATGCAGATGCAGGCGCAAGCCCAGGCCGCCCAAGCGCAAGCTGCACAGGCGCAGGCGCAGGCACAGGCACAGGCCCAACTTTGGGCTGGAGGGCCCATGCCTCCGGGCGCCTGGCCTCCTCAAGCTGTTCCGCCACACATGGTAAATCGCGCAACGGCGGCAGGGATGCACGCGCCGTCCGCTGCAGCCTCCCAGGCTGCTGCTGCCGCCGCCGCCGCCGCCGCTGCTCAAGGCTCTGGTGTTTCCTCTGAGGGACCAGCTGCATCTTCCTCACGTCATCGACAGGCGGATTCGTCACAAGTGTCACCCGTCTTGCAATCGTCGCAGACTCCGCAGTACATGAGTATGCAGCAGCAGGGCGATCAGCAGCAGGCGATGTATCCACCGCAACCGGGTCAGCCCAAGACTGACGCGATGTTTCCGCCGCATGCGCAAATGTCGGCGCAACAGCAGCAGCAAATGCAGATGATGCAGCAGCAGCAGCAGAAGCAGCAAAAGCAACTCCAAAAGCAGCAAAAGCAGCAGCTGCAGAAGCAGCAAAAACAACAAAAGCAACAGTTGCAAAAACAGCAAAAGCAAAAGGAGAAGGAAGAAAAGCAACAGCAAAAACAAAAGGAGAAGGAAGAGAAGCAACAGCTAAAGCAGCAGTTGGCGAAACAAAAGCAACAGAAGAAGCAGCAGCAGCAGCAGCAACAACAACAACAACAGCAGAAGCAGCAAGCTGAACTTCAGCAACAGGCAGCTGGACAAGGTTATCCCGGCGCCTCGCAGTACGCAACGACGCAACAGCAGCAAGCGATGCAGATGGGCAACGGAGGTCCTCAGCCTGGAGTATCTTCTGGCGGACAGCCTATGATGCCGCCCATGGGATATTCCGGGCCTCAAGGCTGGCAAATGATGCCGCCCCAAGGGATGGCACAGCAAGGGAGTTCCGCCTCGAGTAGTGATGGAAGCTCTAACTCGAGCGCCTCAGGCTCGTCAAAGGCGGCACCCAAGCCACGGGCACGCGCGAATACGGCAACAAAAAGCGCGGGGGCCAAGTCTGAGACTGCGCGGAAACCTCGGGCTCCGAGCACTAAGGCTCAACAGCCAAAGAACCGGCGCTCAGCGTCAACGACGTCCTCTTCCTCTTCCACTTCCTCTTCGTCGGCTCCCGCGACATCTCAGCCCAATGCGCGAGGTGGAATGGGGGATGCTAGTGGGCACCCGCACGGTGCCCAAGGAAGTGTTCCTTCGCAGTTTCAGCACCAGGCCTTTCCTGGATTCTATCAACATCCCAATGCAGGATATCCTGGTGGACCTGGATATGGAATGATGGGTCCGGGTGGACAAGCTCCTGGGCATGCTCAGCAGCAGCAACAACGCCAGTACTCGCAACAGCAAGCTCAGATGATGGCAGGCCAGCACCCCATGATGCCCCAGCATGCACAAGGCGGTGCTCAGCAGCAGCAACAGCAGCAGCAGCAACAGCAGCAAATGATGATGATGATGATGATGCAGCAGCAACAGCAGCAGCAACAGCAACAACAACAGCAACAACAACAGCAACAGCAGCAACAGCAGCAACAGCAACAGCAACAGCAGCAACAGCAAAAGGAGAGCAAACAACAGCAGGTATCGCATTCTGAATCGCAAAAGCCATATGCGCGCCAGCAACGTGTGCCAAGCCAGCAGCAGGTGCAGCAATATCAACCTCATCAACAACATCAGCAGTATCAGCATCCACAACAACCGCAATACTCTCAGCACCAGCAGTATCTCCAGCAGCAACAGCAACAGCAACAGCAACAGCGTCAACAACAACAACAACAACAACAACCATCCCAACAACCATCCCAACAACCATCCCAACAACCATCCCAACAACATCACAACCAGCAACAACAATCACAACAGCACATGCAACACATGCAACAAGCGCAGATTTCGCAACTTCAAGGCAATCAGCAGCACCACCAACACCCAGAATACACGAGCTTTGGTATGCCGCCGCAGCAGCAAGCCCAGCACATGCCGCAATCGCAAAGTTCGCAGATGATGCCGCAGCAGCAGCAGCCGCAGCACATGCAGCAAGGCCAGCAAGGCCAGCAATCCATGATGCAGCAGCACCCAGGCATGGCGGGCGTTGGATATCACGGCGGTCAACAAGCCCCAGTCCAACAACAACAGTGGTACCCCATGGGGGGAATGCCCGGGCAGGCGGGATCGGATCAGAACGGAAAGTCGCAAGGGTTGGGCGCTAGCTCGAGCTCATCGGCTCAAAGCTCGGCTCCCGGTGGGACCAAACGACGGGGTGGTGCCAAGGCGAGCAAGACGCCCAAACGATCCAAGGACTCGCCAGTGCACTATGACGAGCACAGCAAAACGTGGTTCTTTGTGAACTCTGAGGGTGCAATGGAGACTCTGGGGCAGTTTCGCACGGAGAAACAGGCACTCAAGGCATACAACGATCGGCAGGCGGAGCGAGAGATCTTTAACAATCTTTCGTCGCTTGACTCGAGCACACCGGATCTCAAGGACATCAAAGACGACGACATTATCGAGGAGTTCTCGCAAGACTTGACATTCTTTTAGAAGACGAAGGAGGGACGTGAAGACTGCCCCCCCTCCCCCCCCTCCCC
>KN805430.1:180636-193651 GCA_000818945.1 Schizochytrium sp. CCTCC M209059
TCCCCCCCCTCTCCTACCCTTTCTCTTTTCCCAACTGATATTCGGGCCCGCGCGCACGTGTCGAGAAACGCGCGGTCATTGCATTGTTTAAATTTACTTTTTTTAACGGAACAGGCAAGGGGCGATTTTGGCGACTGGCGCTCACAAGGTATGCAGCAGCAGCCATGACCAGCAGCAGGAGTTTCTTCCACGCCAGGTCAAATTAAATCTCGCCGTAGCCCCGTGCCTGATCGTGACACCGGCATCTGCACATTTGCAAAAAGAAGAAAAAAAAAAAAAAGAGGTTCTGAAAATTTTATGATGAGAAGGGAAGACATCACGCCTCGGCAATCTTACGACGCTTGTTGGAGCTTGGGTCCATCTCGGCCAGAGACTTGAGAATGTGATCGGCAACCTCCGCGACGCCAACTTTGTTCTTGACCTGTGTGAAGAGAGTGGGACCCGTTCCGCGCATCTTGGCCGCGTCGCGCTTCATGACGTCGAGATCAGCGCCAACCAGTTCGGCAAGGTCTGTTTTGTTGATGACGAGGAGATCAGACTGCGTTACACCGGGACCGCCCTTGCGAGGCACCTTGTCGCCGCCGGCAACGTCGATGACGTAGATAATGTAATCCGCGAGCTCGCGGCTAAAATTGGCGCTGAGGTTATCGCCGCCCGACTCGAGCAGGATGAGCTCCGGGTGGAACTTGGCCGTGAGCTCCTCCGCGGCAGCAAGGTTTGAAGAGACGTCTTCGCGGATCGCGGCGTGGGGGCAGCCACCGGTCTCGATGGGCTTGATGCGCTCCGGGGCGAGGGCCTCGTTCCGAACGAGGAACTCGCCGTCCTCGCGCGTGAAGATGTCATTGGTGATGGCCACGATGTTTTCGTGGTCCGTCTCGCGAAAGTGCCTGCACAGCTGCATCGTGAGCGCCGTCTTGCCGCTCCCCACGGGGCCGCCGATGCCAACAGTGAATGCGCGCTTCTCAAAGCTCTCGCGGCCGTCCTGCATGTTCATGGGCGCCTCGCGCTTGGCGTAGTCGCCGGGCCCGTCCAGGATCTCATGCGAGTGTCCATGTCCTCCGTGCGCGTGGTCGTGCCCGTGCGAGTGCGAGTGTCCGTGCGCCGCGTCGTCGCCGGCGCCCTCGCCCTCCTTGAACGTGCACGCCTTGCCGGCAGCCTCCTCGCCCGCCATCCTCACAGACCGACCGCCGCTCTTGAAGTTGCCGCCTCCCCTTCGCGCGCTGCTCTCCTTCGCGTTCTGCTCTCCCTCGCGCTCTGCTCGGCCACCTCGGTCCAGGCGACGCTCCTTGCGAACACAAAATCTAAATCGGGACGCGCGAGCACGCACTGCGGCCCGTATCGGCGGCCACTGCGCGTCGCAGTCGCGTCGCGGTCGCGGCGAGGCGAAGAGTGGAGGAGAGGAGAGCTGGCCCGGGCGAGAGCGGGCTTCGACGTCGGGTTGGAGGTCATCGATGCGATGGGCGAGGTCGAGGACGATGATGATGATGATGATGATGGTGGTGATGCATCTGGCCAAAATATCTTTTTTCCCAAGCGCCACCATAGTAGTCGAAAACGCCCACGGAATGAATGACAGTGAATGAAGGAATGGAATGGGTAGTTTATTGATGGATGGGCGGGAGCGGCATTGAACGTGGAGCTGCTGCAGGGCGTGGCGCGGGGCGGAGAGAGAGATACCATCGATGCGAAGCGCGCAGAGGTTGGTTTAATCTTGTTTTTGGCGCGGACCGGATCGGTACCAGGGACCACCCTTTTACTACCCATCCTTTCAGCTTGCTTTCCTCCCCCCCCCAACTCCCTGGCATCTCTAAACCAAATCCACAAAGAACAAGAAGCCCTCCCGGTCGACGCGATCGTTCGCTGCCGCGCCTCCACCGTCTGCTCGCCGGCCGACACAGCCTCGCACACAGACGAGCTCCCTCCCTCCCATCTATCTCCCTCTCGACCCCGCCCACGCACGCACAACCTAGGCCCCGTGGAGGGGGTCCCCGGGGACGCAGGTGTGCGCCCCGCCTGGGGTGTGCGCCGCGCGGGCGCAGGGCCACCCGCGATGCCCGTGGGCGCGGCGGGCGCGGGCGCCAGCGCGAGCGCGATGCCGGCGCAGACCCCGCTTGGGTTGGGCTCGCGAGCAAGTCTGGCGCAGGCGCAGATGCTTTCGAGGGCGGCGGCGCGCGCGGCGCGCGCGGCGCGGGACGCTCGCGACGAGCGCGCAGGCGACGAGCGCGCAGGCGACGAGCGCGCACACGGCCAAGGCCGCGGCCCAGGGCGCGGCGGCGCAGGCAGGCAGGCCCGCGACGAGCAGCTCGCTCAAGTACGGCGCCCTGGCCGCGTGCGCGGGCGTGTGGGCCCTCGGCGGCGGCGTCGCGTACGCCATCGTCTACAAGGAGACTGCGACCCCGGCGCACGCCGAGCCCGCGGCCGCCGGGTCCCTGGAGGCCGACGGCAACGATGAGGTCCTGACCTCAAAGTTCACGTACTATAGTGGCCGAACCTTGGCTGACCCGAGCAAGACGATGATTTTTAGTGGAAATGGGAACGTGCCCCTCGCAGAGGATATCGCCAAGTATCTTGGCGTTTCTCTGGGCAACATGAATGTCTCAAGCTTCGCTGACGGCGAGTGCTCCATCAAGGTGAACGAGAACATTCGCGGAAAGCACGTGGTTCTCGTGCAGTCGACGTGCCCGCCCTCAGTCAACGATTCCCTCATGGAGCTTTTGCTCATGATCTCTACGATGCGCAGGTCCTCGGCCAAGACTATTACGGTCGTTATGCCGTACTGCGGATATGCCCGAAGCGACATGAAGCGCGGTCGCGAGCGGTCTCCCATTGCAGCGAGAGATATCATGACCATGATCGAGACCATGGGCGCTGACAGACTCGTCTGCGTGGACATGCACAGCGGCCAGATGCAAGGATTCTTGTCCCCGGCTGTGCCGAGCGACAACATCACCGCCATTAAGGTCGGCGCCTTGTACTTTGCCGAAAAGATGGTCAACGTCCCAGATAGCGTCTCTGAAGATGCTCCGCGTCGCAATGTTGTCGTCGTTGCTCCGGACGAGAAGGCTGTGAGCCGGGCCAAGGAATTTTGGAATGTTCTCATTGAGAAGGGCGTGCCGGAGGCTCGCTTTGCAATGGTCCTTCGCAAACCGAATCTCGAGGAGCAAGAGCGCAAGAAGCAGCCGCAGACCGCAGCCGCTGCGAGCGCAACCTCGGTTGATACGGACCCGAGCACGGCTCTCGAACATGAAATCGTTGGTGACGAGGAGGCGATTGCGGATTGCGACGCTATCATCGTTCAAGATATCATCGACTCGGGCCAGTCCATGTGCAACGCCGCAAGTGCACTCAAGGCTGGTGGCGCTCGCAACGTGTATGGATTTGCCACGCATGGTCTCTTTTCTCGTGATGCCCTTGAGCGCATTGACCGAGCTCCACTCGACCATGTCGTCGTCTCCAATACGGCCTCGCACCCTATCGGCGACGAGGACAAGCCCACGGACAAGATCACCTGGATCTCCATCGCGCCATTGTTGGCGGAGGTGCTTCGTATCATTTCGGAGAAGGAGTCCCTCAATCCTGTCTTTCGCCTTCCCAAGGAACAGCAGTAAAACCTTCGCGAGCTTTAAGTGTAGCTCTAATCTCGCGCAGCTTGGGCCTAGATCTCGCATATTTTTTGGCGCGGATCTTGCCCGTTCAGTTTCAAAATTGTTAGGGATTTTACTTTGCTCTTCTTGCTTGCAGTCTTTGCTGTGCACATCTTGAGTCCGTGTTGGCATTTCATACCACGTGGCGTGTTTTATCAAAAACAAAAGACAGCTCTTACAAGCAAAATGGTCTTCCATCCACCGTCGATTTCTCTCCAATTACGTCCAAGAAAAAGGCCACCTTTCGTTTTTTAGGAGACGCATCGAGCTTGCGAAGGCCAAACCCCAGAAAAGAAAGTACACGGCCAGGGCAGCCTGCTGTGCGCGCAGATTGTACGTACACTCAGCGGTCCGTGTGGCTCCAGGGCCTTTCTCTCATCTGCAGTCACAATTAGAGAGGAGAGCTGCGAAGTCCGTGGCGCACGCCCGCTTTGCTCCATGCCCCCCCCCCACCCCGCCCCCTTCAATTTTGTGTGTGCATGTATTTGCAGTCCAGCTGAGCCAATGTCTGGAATTTGGGCTGAGATCTGGGTCAATTAGCTCCACCCCTTTTGCTCGAGACGTGCGCGCATACAAAGGAGTCTCGCTCGTGGGACACGCGTCGGTCGCTGTTCTCCTAGGTCGCTAAGCTGCGCCTGATCTTCGCACGACAGCAACAGCTGCAAATTTGTCTTGGCCAGGTGATTATGTGGATAATAAAGGCGGCAGCAGCAGCTCGCGTGCTTCGTTTCAACGTAGCGTCGAGAGGCGCGTTCGGGCACACTGCTTTTAGGCCTTTTGGAGGCTATCAAAAGAAGACTTCTAGTACCCAGACAGCCAAGGCAGCAAGTTGCGTGGTTCCAGCAACTTATCGGCGGCTGCTGTTAGCGCATGAGTAGGTACGAAATGAACAGGCTTTGGGCATGGCGTGCGCTCGTTTTATACATTATCTTTCGTGTGTGTGTGTGTTCCCAATCTTTGTGATCGATCCAGGCGCAAATGTTCTACATGGAGCAAGAACGCGGGAAAGGAAACCTCACGCAGGACGCGCATGTAGCGGCTGCTGCTGCTGCTGCTGCTGCTCATCGCCACACAGGACAATAAGTATAGCTCAAGGTATGGATGGTGTATTCAAAAAGTAATGAAATCTGTCTCGTACGAAAAGAGCACTTTTCTCGGCCTCATCACTATGCTCACACCCTTTACAGCTCTCCTTGTTTGATATTTTTAAGATTGGTGCTTTCCCTGAACGAGAAAGATTGCTGACTTCAAGCTGTTCGCCATCAACTTCGTCTTTGGCACGTCAAGTCAGCATTAGGTCGAGATGGTTCTGATATAAAAGGAGGCCCGTCCCTTATTTTTTTTTAATGTGTGAAGTATGAGCAGCCTGCATGCGCAGATCGCACTTTACCTCGTTCAAGATAGCCCGTTCATTCTATCAGCGCGTTGCGTGGCTGCAGCAACTTATCGGCGGATGCTGTTAGTATGCTTGAGTGAGTAAGAGTTGAACAGGTTTTGAGCATGACGTGCGCTCATTTTATACATTCTATTTTTGTGCAGGCCTCTTTCCAAGCTTTGATCGATTCAAGCTCAAATACTCTGTTTGGAGCAAGCAGGCGAGCAGAGAAGCCTCACGTGGGGCGCGCATGCGGCAGCGTCCTCATGAACTACGGCAAGTACGTCGTTGGGATCATAGTCGGCCATCTCGCGCCCATGCAAAACCCGAATTCTCAAAGCAAAAAACGAAGCAGCAAGCAAAGGAGAAAGCAAAAAAGCAGCGTCTTGAAATAATCTCAAGCTATTGTCACATCACCATGCAGCCATCAACACTCTTTTTTGCTGTAGTTTTGCTCGCCATTGCTCTTGAAGCGACGACCCTCTATGCCCATGAATGTACCTGCAAGCCGGCGCCGTGTGGCAGCACCACGACTGAATTGTCTTGCTTTTATGACATGGAGGAGGGCGAGACCTTTGCATCCGTGATTAATGGAATGGAGAATCTCCAGGACGTTTCTATTCGTTGCGAGGATATTGCATCGCTGGAAGGTATTGAACAACTCAGATATTTGACAAATTGTTTTCCTTCCTTCGTTCTTTAAGAACCACCTCCACAACTTCCTTGCACGGCACTCCACTCAAACTGGCTGACAGGAAAATCCCAATCATTCTCAATCAACATTATCAAACTTTAACGCAGGCCCTCCCACTTCTTTTCCTTTCTTCGTCTTTTCCATCTTCCGGATTCCTCCCTCCTGCCATGGCCGCTTCCGCGCCTGCAACAGTGGGTCTCTCGTGAAAGATGACGTTAACCCATTCCTTCTCTTCCAGCCTTGGCTCGGGACTCGTCTCGAGTTTCCCTTGCGCCACCCGCGTGGTGCTTCTCCCACCAGACCTCCCCTCCGCGATTGCGTGGCCCCCAGCCCTCCGCCTCCCCTCCCTGCCATGTATCAGCAAACACAGTTTTAATAATACAAAAACAAATACAAGACCCCGTGCTTAGGCGCCGCCCTTCCCCTGGCAGCGAAGTCTAGCCCTTTCAGGGAACGCGGGGATACCATATTAGTCTGAAGATACGCACAGGACCCGGCGGCAGGAGGCTGCAGAGTCGGGACGCTACGAGTTTGAGCGGGGCGCGCAACGAGGGGCGGCGGCGCGCGGGGTGCCGCAAGTGGGGTATAGCGCGGGGCCACAGTGGGGCAGAGCGCGGCGCAAGTGGGCTATAGGGCGGCGCCAAGAGCGCGGAAACGAGCGGCGGCAGCGCGAGTGGCCGCGGCGCAGGGCAGACAAGCTTTAGCGAGCACCAGGTACGTGCGCGCGCGAGGGCGGCGGCTGCGCGGCGCGGCTGCGCGCGGCGGCTGCGGCGGGCGCGGGAGGAGGGGGAGGAGGAGGAGGAGGAGTGCCGCAGCCGCTGCGCGCAGCCGAGGTGCCGGCTCGCGGAGCGGGCGGCGAGGATGGAGGGATGAGGTGGATGGCGAGGACCAGAACCAGCGCGACGAGGACAACGACTACGAAGACCAGGGGGAGCTGGGCGAGGGCGTCGATAACCTGGAGGAGAGATGGATGATGTGGACGCTGAGACTGACTTTGAGATGTGGACGATCGATTGGTTGACGGGTTGATTTGTGCAGAAACAGTCGTGCAAACACAGGCACCATGACGGACCTCCAGAACACCCACCCGCGCAAGTACGGCAAGGGCTCGCGCCAGTGCCGCACGTGCGCGTCGCGCTCCGGCCTCATCCGCAAGTACCACCTCAATATGTGCCGCCAGTGCTTCCGCGAGCGCGCCACTGATATTGGCTTCAAGAAGTACAGGTAAACGGCGCTCTTAAGCGGCGGCGTGTGCCCTGTCTTGAGAAGGGCAGGTTGCTCACTCCAGCTTGGGATGTCGTAACCTTTTGAGACCAGCAGCGATTGCGGCGTACGTAAATTGATGCAATCTTGGCCTTTGCCTTTCACACTCTTTTCTTTTCTTGTTTTCGATTCTTTGGTATTCAAGCTTGCTTGCTTGCTTGCTTGCTTTCCTTCTTGCCGCAGTTAAAATAGAAGAAGTCTTTTTCCCTTGCCCTCTACCACGAGTTTGCGAAATCGAGGAGAATGAAGAAGACGACCAGAACCGAGATCAAGACACCTACATATACGGCGAGACGACCGAAATCCTCCGAAAATTGGACCCTGGGGGGTCAGGCTGACACGCACTTGAAACCTACGCGCTCTTGTCGAACCTTGCGGAGCTTCTAGCAGGCAAAAGCGCGCAGTATACGTATTTTCATCACAAGGGGCATGTTCAGAGTGCTGCCTTGCTTCCTCATAATTTGTCTCATGGTCATTTTCGGGGGAAATCGACCGAGTCGGCAAGTACTGTTGACGATGACAGTGTTGAGACTGAACCTCGCAGGTGACGGCAAATCTTCTGCGGAAGGTCGATGCGAACCTTGAACATTGGGTTTCTCGAATGCTCGAGAGTTTTGACTCTCATTGGCGCTTTACCTGGCGCTTTTGAGTCTAGGCATTGTCTAACCTCATTCTCACCACCCTACGTGCCCCGAACAAGCGATAATTTCCACCTTTGAAGTTGCCTGAATTCGCACGCTTCGAGCCGAGCCGAAGCCAGTCGTCCTCGCCGCGGTCTGCAAACACAAGAACAAATTGCCGCATAGGCCAAGGCCAAAACTCTCCGTATACTTTTTCATCCACCGCCTGGACGGCACAATGTAATGCGGTAAAGAAGCCAAACCAAAAAATACTTTTATGATGATGATGATGATGTGGCGGGCGCGGCAGCGCTCGTGTCCTTTGCGGCCTTGACGAAAGCGCGGATCTTATCGTGGTCCTTGACGCCGGCGCTAGCCTCAACGCCACTGGCCACATCAACGCACCAGGGTTTGGCAACGGCCACAGCTTCGGCAACGTTTTCTGGGGTCAGACCTCCAGCCATGACGAGGGGCAGGCTGTCGCGCTCTGCAAGCTTTTTCGCGATATTCCAGTCAAACGTCTTGCCTGTGCCTCCCGTAGCGCCGCCCTTGATGCTCGTGTCGAGTAAGAGCGCGCTGGCGGGCCCTTTCTCAAGAGCGGCAACATCAATGGGCAGAATATCCTCCGAGGCAGTAGCCTGTGCATCGACGTGGACAACACGAATCACCGGCAAGGCGCACTGTGCCTCGTACTCGGGAGCCTCCGAGCTGTGTAGCTGAATCAGGTCCACGCCTGCCTCAAGTGCGAGCTTGTTCACCTCATTAAGCGGCTGGTTCATAAAAACGCCCACGAGAAGAGGCCGCGCTTGACCGCGACATGCCTGGCTAATGATGTCGCCCCAGAGCTGAAACCATGACTTTTCAACGCGTACGCGCTTGCCGGCGTTCCTGCGCTCGGCCTCATCCTCATCGACATCGTCTTCATCCTCGTCATCTTCGACTTCGACCTCGTCCTCGTCGAGACCATTTACGTCTGAACTTCCTCCCTGATTTTGATCAGCAGATTTATGATCATTGGTCCGGGCTTCGATTACAGAGGATTCGATCTCGTTTGCCCCGTTTGCAGGTTTCGAGCTTTCCTCGCTATCCTTAGAGGAGCTCTTGTTCTTGTGACTGCCCTTTCTCCGCCGAGACTTCCGAACCTTGGTCTGGCCGTTGCCGCAGCATTTGCCCTTGCCCTTGCCGGCCCCGCATTCCTTGCCGCAGGGGCGCGCATCTCCTGAGGCCGAGCCCGCAAAAACTGACATAAGGTCGATACGGCCCTCGCGCTCACGGTAGTCGCGAATTACGCTCACAATCTTCTTTGCAGTCTCCATATCCACGTACCGCGATGACTTTTTCACAAAAATGAGCCCAATCATGTCAGCACCTGCCTTTGCGGCAGTAAGCGCTGCGTCTGGGTCATTCATGCCGCAAATCTTCACAAGAGGCGCTTGCTCCTGCGCAGTCGTCTCGCGCACGAGACTGGAAATCATTTCGGTTGGATTAGGGGCACGCATGAGCGTCTCGCCCACGAGCAGACCGCTAATTCCACCGTGCTCCTCGTACTTGCGCACATCCTCGCGGGACTTGATTCCGCTGAGGGCCAGGACACGAGTTGACACGGCCTCTCCGGCTTCCTGCACAACGCGTGCAATGCGCGGGGTCGTCTCCATATCAACTTTGAAGGTGTGGAGGTTGCGGTTGTTCACTCCAAGAACCTTGGCGCCGGCGCGCAGAGCAATCTCTGTCTCCTCCTCGTTGACAACTTCGACAAGAGGCTCCATCTTGAGCTCACGCGAGCGCTTCAGCAGCGCCGTCAGCTGGTCTTCATTGAGCACGCTCAGCATGAGAAGAACGGTGTCGGCGCCGTATGCGCGTGCTTCAAGCAGCTGGTACTCGTCGACGATAAAATCTTTGCGCAGCACGAGCGTGCGAAAGCCGCCGAGCTGAGTGATCTCGTCGACGGCCCTGCGCACGGCAAGCATATCGTCCAGCGTTCCCTTGAACCACTTGGGTTCTGTAAGGACGGACACGAGGCCAGCGCCGGCTTTGGCATACTTTGCTGCTTGCTCGGCCGGGTCGAGGTCGGTTGCGATGTCGCCCTTACTCGGAGATGCGCGCTTGAACTCGGCGGCAACGAACATCTCGTCGACGCGCTCACCATGCTCTTTGATGGCCTCGAACAAGTCCAAAGGGTCACCGAGTTCCATTTCGCGGACCTTGATCAGCTCCTTTAGCTGCTTCGCCTCCACGGTCTTGCTCGCATCAGCGACGTCCAGCTTGCGCTGCTCCACGATCATCTCGAGCTTTGACATTTTCTTCTCCGAGGCTCCTTCGGACGCCATGGTGGCGACGTGCTCCGCCGCGAAGCGCTCCAAGGGGCAGCAGCCCCGCTTGCCGCGCTGTGTTACGCTGCGCTGCGCCTCTTTCGCGTCGCCTCGCGCCGCGCCGCGGCGTCTCTCGCGTCCTCCACGCGCCGCTGCGTCGCCGTCTCGGTGTTTGCGGCTCTGCTGCTATTCTCAGTTTGCACGCGTGACGGACGGTCTGGGCTAGATATATACCTCATGTGTGCTTACTTGTCATCTGGGCTTGGCTGCGGCGCAATCTCGGTTCGCGAACAATTGCCACTTGAACGCTTTGGACTTTTGTTGCCGTGCGCTGCACCGCTTTCGACTTCAACTTGACGTACACATCATGATTCTGATTACCTGAAAAGAGAAAGTCCAAGTCATGGCTTACCGGAAATGATAGATCAGTTCCTCTTGTCAGCTTGACGATCATAGAGACCCTCAGCGTAGAAATATGATTATGATTGAGTCCTCATGATTCGCTTGCTGAGCATTGGCTAGGCCTACTTTCAAGATTGGTCTCAATCTTCTGAGAAATGATCAAACATTCAAGAAAGATTGACGTCAGGAAATGTTTAGGTGGAAGTTCTTGCAGCATCCCCAAAATGGGGAGGGGGGGGGGAGAAGAAGAAGGAGAAGAAGTCAATCAAGTTGAGCTAGTCTCCACGTTTTTTGCTCGCTTACTGGCACCCTCGCCCGCAGCGACTTCTGCCTTGCGCTTGTTGGCCGCGGCAACATCATCCTCGGCCCCTGCCTTGGGATTGTCGTCCACGGCCCCATCCTTGGAAGAAGCTTGAGAAGGAGATTCGTTCTTGCTTGGCGGCGCGGCCTTTTTCCGCGCTTGCAAGAGGTTCGTAGGGCCGGCTGCAGGAACCGCAGCGTCCCCGCTAAATGCGGCAGAGGGTTTGTCAAATCCGGTAGTGGTCGTCGTGGATGACGTCTTATCATCGCCGTCGGCATTGGCAGAGCCCATGGCGTCCTCGACAACGTCGCCAGCGGAACCTGTGAGCGCTCGCGTGGCCTCGGGGTTCTCGAGAACGATAAAGATATCATCGACCTTCATCTTGAGTTCATCGACCATGCCGAGAAAGTCGCGCGTTGCTTCATCCTCGCTTTCCGCTTCCTCCTTGGATGGGAGGACCTTGAGCAAAGCCTGCAGCTGCTCCGAGGCTCTAGCCAGCGCCCCTTTCTCCTCTGCAGAGAGAGGAGGGTCCTCGCCTTCCTGCTTGTCGCTCGCCGCCGGGGCCTTGGCCTCCTTTCCAGTTTTGGGTGCCTTGCTCTTGGATCCCGTGTCTGCCTCGTCGTCTTCGTCCTCGTCTTCGTCTTTGTCCCCAGTGTCGGCCTTGGCAGCGGCGGACGAGTCCGAGGTCTCAACTCGAACGTGGTCAAGGGCCTTGACAATCGCCTCAATGTCCGCGGTAGCCTCATTGCGGAGGCCCTGACGATGAAGCGCAACGTGGCACATAGCAGAGAGGTAATGTCGCAACGCGTGAATCTGGTGCACGCGCATCTCGGGAATGGTGTCAACGCTCGAGGAGCAAAACACGTGCGCAGTGGCCAGATGAGTGTGAATGTCGGCGAGGTCGAGATGCGGCGATTTTGATACGTCCTTTGGGTTTGCGGCATCTCGCTCGTGTGCTTTGCTGAGGCTCTTGCCGTAGTCCTCGACAGAGGCCTCGAAAAGACCACGCTCCATGCTCAGGTCACCGAGACGAAGGTAAATATTGACCATCTTGGCGCGGACATAGTCTGTCACAGCGTCGCCGTGATTGGCGGCTTCGATCTTGGCAAGAATGACGCGTGCGCTCTCGAGAGTTTCCCACGCGATGCTCATGAGCTCTTCAATATCTTCAGCGCTCATACTGGACTCGTTACTCGGGGGTTCTTCCGGGGCACCATTTGGTGTTGTGTCGGCGGAGTTTGCGGCGGGGCTGTTTTTCTTTTCGTCGCTATTGCCGGTAGAACTAGCGTGACCTGCAGGCGGTTGTGCCGTCACGGAAGCGCCAAGATTGGTGCCAACCAATTGCTGCTGCCACTGTTTCAGGACCTCGTCGGACGGGTCTTTGTTGTGATTTTTCTTGTACTCATTGATGAGCTCGTTGAGGATGGTGTCGGCGTCAATGCCTCCGGGGGCAGTGGGCTCAGGATTGGCAGAGTCTTCGACGTCCTTGCTCTCGTCTTTGTCTTCCTTGTTCTCCGCGCTCTCGTGGCCGTTTGCAGGCGTCATTGTCGAGGAGTTGGAGGACGCTGATGAGGACGACGATGAGGACGACGAGGTCGCGGCTACAGCCGCGGTAGCATCTGCAGCGGCTTCCTTGGCTTCAGCAGGAGGTTCTTCCTTCTTGTGCTTAACGGACTCGCCAAAGACGTTCGACGAGCTCTCGACCTGGAGCAGGCACGCGTTGCCATATTCAAAGTAGAGCGGCGCGACGGCCGCTCCAAGGTCGCCATGTTCTTCCACGAGTTCACCGAGGAGCGCGCCGAGTTTCTCGACGGCGTGCTCGTACTTTTTATCCTTGAGCAGCTGCTTGCCCTCCTTGAAGGCCTCAAGGCCCTCTGCGAGTTGGAGCTGCTCCAGGATGCCCTCCGACATCTTCTCTTCTCCTCTCCACCTCTTCGCGCAGAGCCGAGTAAAGCGGAGCAGAGCAGAGCAGAGCGCGGCGCGGCGGGCTGGCTGGCGGGCTGGCGCGCAGGCGGCCGGGGCGCAGCAAAAGGTCGCAGACGCAGCGGCGGCGGCGGCGGCAGCTCCGTGCGTCGGGATTCGGGGTCTGGTGGTGGTTGGGTTCGCCGCCCTTGTAAACAACTTGAGGTTTAAAAAAGTTCGTCGGTCGTTAGGTGCAGCTCGGCGTGCGAAGGTCGCTCGCTCTCGAGGCAGACAGAACTCGGACGCGCTGCGAGGCCGCGCTCTCGGGCCCGGCCGGCGAGCGACGCGCGCAGGCACGCAGAAGATCACCTGGCCGCCCCTCGCGCGCCCGCCCGTCGGCCAGCCGCAGACGCACGGCGAAGACAAGCCGCACGCAGGATGGCGGCAGCGGCAACGGCGGCACAACGCCGCGTCCGCGTCATCTTCTCGGACCTCGACGTGCGTG
>KN805431.1:0-21753 GCA_000818945.1 Schizochytrium sp. CCTCC M209059
GGCAGGCAGGCGGAGGAGGGCGGCACGCGTCCGCTGCAGCTGCGTCGCACTGCTCTTGCTAGATAGAGCGGAAGCAGGGGCAGAAGGAGGCGGCGGCCTCGGAGAAGGAGGACGCGACCACGAGCGTCGAGAGCGGGCCTCGGCAAAGCGACTTCACGCGGCAGGCCAGGCAGCGAGATGAAGGCAGCTTCGTGGTGGCTCGCGGCGCTCGCGCTCTGGGCGGCCGTCGCGGGCGGCGGGGCGTGTACGTACGTGGAGGTGCGGTATGGCAAGGGCAATGAGGAGTACCTGATTGGCAGGACGATGGAGCTCGGCGGCCTTTCGCTCGAGAAAGGGTGGAAAATGACCGCCTTTCGGAGAGGCGTCCGCTTCCCGTATTCGCTCTTGCCCATCAAAGTCATGGAGCCCATCGTGGAGAACATGCAGCCTGTCGAGGCACTTGCAACGTCGAGGAGGCGCTTGCGGGCAGCCGATCGCCAGCCCGCTACTGCCGACGCGGTGCTCAAATCTCCGGTCAGCGAGAATGTCGAGCGAAAGCGACATTTCCATACATCTATTGGATTCCTTGCGAGCACAGGGTCGCTTCAGATGCTTGGCTTTGAGCTCGAGGCCATCGTCGACGGAATGAATGAGGCTGGTCTGACAATGTCTGCGCACACGCACATGCGTGCTCAATACGCTCAAGACACGCCTGCAGCCGAGAATGCCGCCGTTCATGTAGATTATCTCGTGCTCATTCCCTGGGTGCTCGGACGCTTCAACTCGACGTCAGCCGTCGTTGATGCACTCACGTCGGGGGAAGTTGCAGTGGTGGGCCACGTGCTTCTTCCCAAGCAGCTTTCGATTCACTTTGCTCTTGCCGACGCGCAAGGGCATAGCGTTGTACTCGAGTGGGTCAAAGGTTCGCTGCGGGTGCACGAAAACAGCGTTGGGGTCCTCACCAATGACCCCGAGTTCGATTGGCACCTGCTCAACCTCAACCGGTTCTCTTCCATTAGTCCGCAGAGTTCTGGTTGGGGTGACACGATTGGCGTGACCGAAACGGAAGAGGGGCCTGTCCCCGTACCAGGAAACCATGGACTCAACCTTGTGGGTCTTCCTGGTGACGCCGGCCCAGAAGCCCGTTTTGTTCGCACTTTTGTTCTTCGTGAACTCGCCATGTACAACGCGCCTGTGACGACCCGGCAGGAGGCTTTTCAGCTCACGACGGGTCTGCTCAATAATGTATTCATTCCCAACGGTGTTGCCGCCAAGCTCTCTTTCACAGATGTCGGCGACTTTACGCAGTGGGCCTTGATCAAGGACCCAAAGGCACGGCGCACGTTTTATCGATCGTACAACGACAACTCATGGAAGATGATCGATATGGCGCGTCTTGATGACTTTTTCCGCAGCGCAGACGGAGACGAGAAGCTTGCACTTCACGTCTTTACCGACAGCGATGGCGTTGAAGATGTCACCAAAAATCTCTCTGTATAACAACCCAGTTTTTTTTTTCCTCAATCCTCGTTCTCCCCAAGTATTTCCCTTCACACCACACTCTGACTTTGTCGCTTTAGTGTTAACTTGCTCGTCAAGATAATTGCGCCGGTATGAACACTGGATTCGGACCAAGACGTCGCGGAGGTATGCAAATGTTATAAACTCTTTCTTTTGTGTCAGCAAGATCATTATAGAAAACAAAAGCTTTCATTTGCTCGAGTACATTGACTTGCAATGCTCTGTTCGTCCGTTCAACCGTTCGATTGATCAAAGCAAAGGGAACGCCCCTGTTATTGTTATTGTCGTTGTTGTTGTTGTTGTCGTTGTGGCACAAAATAATCAAAAGGTTCGCGATGCAGTACCTTCGCAAAAGCTATGGCGCGACATGTGCGGGCCTTGAATATGTCGAGGCGTTCTTACGTCCCGAGCATGCGCGTGATTGGAGCGTTCTGGCGCTGCAGCGTGGCCCTCTTCAGGGCGGCCGTCAGCGTGCTCGTAGTATTCGACTCGTTCTTGCGCGAGGCAAAATACATCTTGCGCCGAGGGTCGGTCTTCAGGTTCTGTCAGTAAAATAGACGCAACAATCCTTGCAAAACGATCCGAATAGGTGCGAGAGAGCGGAAAGTACTCGGCGTGCAGGATGCGCGTAAATAGGGTTTTCATGGTCTTGCAGCCTACCTCAAAAGGGCTATGCAGCATGGCCAGTTCGTACAAGAGGCAACCGAGGCTCCAGACGTCTGACTTGAAGTCATGGCCAGCGCCTTGCAAGACCTCTGGGGCCATATAGAGAGGCGTGCCTACCTTGGAGTAGGCACGAACGGTAGCTTGGCTCAGCGCGCGGCTGAGTCCGAGATCACCGAGTTTAATGCGACCGTCCGGCATGACGAAAACATTGGCAGGCTTGATATCGCGATGAATCATGCGACGCTCATGCATGAAGGCTAGCGCGCAGGAGATTTGGACAAAATAGTTCCAAATAACTCGCTCATGAAAGCGCGACTGCTTGGCCCGTACACGCTTGAGCATGCGCTTGAGATCTCCTGCGACAGCCCATTCAAGCACAATGAAGAGGCCTTCGGGCGCGTGAAAGTGCTCAAAGCACTTGATGATATTTGGATGATCCAGGGACTGAAGTACCCGGATCTCCTTGACGCTCTTGGAACGGCTCTGGTCCGACTCAAGACCAGTAAGTCGCACGCGCTTGAGAGCATACTTGGTGCCGTCACAAAGTCTTGTTGCAGCGTACACTGTGGAAAAGCTTCCACGTCCGAGAATTGAGTGCACCTTGAAGGCCTTGAGCCTCGAGTTCGAGTTCGAGTTGGAGTTCGAGTTCGAGTTGGAGTTCGAGCTTGTCGTACTCTGCGATGTTTCGGAAGCATCCGAGCCCGGGGATGACGATTCTTCCTCCTTTTTCTCTTCTACTTTCTTTTCCTCGTCCTCCCCAACGCCATCATCCGACCTTGAAGCAGAGGCATGGCTGATGCCAACCTCGGCATCTTCTCGGCATTCGCGGTCGCGCTGGCGCCGCGCCTCAATCTCTCGCACAAATCTCTCGGGATCCCCGCGAATGCCACCAAGCATCGCGTCAAACTCGCGCGTTTTCGTCTCGTGAAGCGCGCGCCCAGGAATACGAAGTACTCGGTTTTGGTCGCCTGCCAGAGCTAGCGACGCGGGCTGTTCGAGCTGCGCAAGCCCTCCGTCGGCCGCGAGAGCAAGCTGCGCAAATGCAGCATCAAGCGTCTCTTCGATCTCGTGAGTACTGTTTCTCGCGCTGCTCATCGTCTCGCCAGCATCACGTCCAAGGGTACCAGAGCTGCCGGCACTGGTAAGGCACGAGGACGACAATGATGGGGAGGTTGTGGCTGATGATGAAGAGGAGAGCGACGATGTTGATGAGGTCGCCGATGCAATCGACGAGACCGTGAGGGCTACAGAAGATGCCGGAGAGGACTGGAGAGGTAATGCCGATCGTCCACGACCCTGCGCTGGAGATAGAACACTCGAGTCTGTGGAGGAGGAAGAGCATTCGTTGCATCCATAATGTTCGGCACGTTGAAAGGATGGCGCGAGGCCTCTCGATGGCAGCGACAAGCTCATCGTGGAACGCCTTTTGCTCTCGTGACCGACAGACTTCTTCGCTTGCTGCGTCTTAATATAACCCTCTTCTTCAACGCGAGCACGATGACCGACGTTCGCATCACTACGAGCGTGAGACATCGTCCGCACAGACCTTGGCGCTGTTGGCGTTGACGTGAATTTTGGCCGACGCCCCTTGCGGCGACCTCGCTCCAGTATCAAGCCTGCCTGTCTGTCTGCCTGCTGCCTGCCTGCTTTCTTGAGAGGCTTCCGAGTTCTTTGCCAGAATTGAAGAGGATGGTATTTTATCCGTTGGGACATGGTTCTCAAGGTTCAAAAAAAAAAAGTCGATTCATCGATCTCTAGGCTTAACCCCCGAATTTTTCTCATTCTATCAAGTTCGTCGTTTGCGAGCTCAACCTTTTTTCTTTCTTTCACAAAAGAGTTCAGCGCGAAAGGATGTAGGCCTAGGCCTAATGAGGAGGTAGGCCTACCGCCTGGGCCTAGTGAATGATGTCGAGGAAATTCTGTTTTGTTATTCTTTCTAATCGCGCTTCGAAGATTCTTCTTTGCGTTGTACAAGGCCGAGAAGGGATGCTTTCGAGGTGGTCTGCGAGAAGACCAATGTGACAGCGGCGAGAACCGCAGCAGCATGCGCAATCCCCGAAAACCCTCGCTGTTCGTAGAGAAAGCCACCAATGAGCGGGGATACGATGCCAACAAAGGAACGAAGCCCGTGCGATATTGCAATTGCAGACCCAGCGCTACCCTGATCGACAGCGAGGGACATGAGCGAGGAACTCAGCGTGTATAGAAGCGTGCTGGAAATTGTCATTGGCACCGTGAGCACGAGAAGAGATTCATAGGTGCTGATGGCCGGAACAAAGACATAACAAGCCATCTGAATCGCAGCCGCAGCAGCGACAGCATGGGCCTCGCCCAAATATCGTGTTGCAGGAGCAATGACGAGTACGTTGGTGCCCAGTCCCACAAAAGCTGCAAAGGAAATGTAGCGTCCCATGGACGAGGGCTGAAGCCCAAAGACCTCTTCGCCCGCGAGAGGAAGCATCGAGCGAAAGCTGCCAATGCCCACTGAGATGGGAAAGAGGAGCAAGAGTAAATTGCGGATTCGGGGTACCATTGCCAGTCGCAGAAACTCTTTGACCTGGTCAAGTGCGGCCGAAGGTCCCGCATCTTTGGAAGAATCTTTCTCGGGAGATGATCCACTTTGTTTATAGGCGGGCATGAATGCTAGCGTAATAGCAATGCTTATAGCCGTGAGCGCAGCGGCCACAAGTGCAGCACTTTGAAACCCCAGATAGGTCCCAATCTCACCTCCAAGATATGAGCCAATTACCATGCCAGCAGCGTAGGAAAGACTGAGTCTACCCATTGCAGCCGAGCGGTTTTGCTCAAAGGTGAGTTGAGAAATTGCGGCTTTTGTACTCAGGGCTAGCATTGCGTACGACGTGGCCATGCCCATAAGAAGGTACATTACGAGACTGCCGAGGTGGCTCGCGATAATGGTGGCGCGCGCCCCACGTTCGTCAGTGAGTCTACCCATCATTGGCCCTCCTAACAGGGAAAGCACCGAGAGAACGCTCTCCAAGGTGCCAAAGTCAACCGCGTCACCTCCCAGCTCTTTGCTAAGATAAGAAAGGACTGGGCGCTGGATCCAAAACGCCAGCGAGTAGATAAAGATGCTTTGATGGACAAGCAAGAGCCCCAACGAGCTCTTGCTCTCTCCACCTGCCAAAAACCTGCTCAACGAGCCCCAAAGCCCCTTCGTCTCGGAGCTTGAGCTCGTTGACGAGCTTGGCGTGGACTTCTCCATCGTGAGTACCTTGCACGTATGGAGAGGCTGAGCTCGAAGTGAGCGGCGAGACAGAAGACGCGCGTGTTTGTTGGATGGTCGGAGAGGGAATGACGCGCGCGCTGCCTGTCTACAAGCTAGGCTTTTGGCCGACGCTCAGCTGCCCCGCTAAACGAGGGGCCCTTTAAAGCTTGGGCTCCTTCGAGTTTCCTTTCCCTTGAGAAGAAAGTTGCGCAGCTAGGTACGTAGGCCTGCCTACTAACAAAAAATTAAAAAAAAGGAACAGCAAAATTTTCGGCGCATAGATGCGCCGGGTTCTGCGTACAACGGCTATATTGCTTGATTGCGTACAGCACTGCGCGCGTGCACTGGCTTTAGGATTTCTGTGCGCGTGCATCGTATACGTCGTAGGTTGAGCTCATGAGATGAGAAGAGGTCGTTTGTTGCTTATTAGAGCGTCCGACTACTCCACGTATGAGTTGCTTCTTGTATGAAAGAACGACGTTGAAAGACAGACGAAGCATTGCGGAAGCATAGCAGAAACGGCGTGTGGCCGCTTGGCCCTGCACGAAAGCGTCCGAGCCGAGACTGCACACGAGCACGAGAGCGCGAGAACACACGAGCACGTGAGCAAGCAACATACTTTTCTGGTGGCGGCGGGGAATACGTGACAAACAAGCGAATCGAGGCGTGCGAGAGCAGGCCGGAGTTGTTTTCTATATAATTGTTATTGCGTGACAGCGCTTGACCTTTCCTCCTGGAGCAGCAAAAATGTGGAATTCCGAGGCAGACAAGTACTGGAAAGAAAAGGAGAAGACGAAGCGGCGCGCTGCGCTGCAGCGCAAGCTTATCATCGCTGCAAGCGTCCTGGCGATTATCGTTGTCACATATATTGGATATTCCGTACGGGCATGGATGCTTGCTCCCGTTCCAGAGATCAAGAACACGACGGTCCCCAAGGAGATCGTCATTCCTAATGAGGTGTTGCAGACCTGCCGGAGCGAATGCAGAGCCAATATGATCGACTTTTGCAACTCGGAATGCAGATTCGCGCATCAGGAGATGCCGCGGCCGACGATCTTCCGCGCATGCCAGTCTCCTTGCATCAAGGTAGCGCAGGCCACCTGCGACTATGCAACCAGTGAAAAGGCTCTTTTGCGTCGACAGTGCCGCAACTCGGGTGAGACGGTGGCTTTTCAGGAATGCCGTGCCTACGAGAACCACCTTCCGCGACCACGAATCCAGCAAGTTTGCAAGGTGGGTTCCAAGTCTTCCGTCACATATACCTGCACGGAGGCTGCAAAGTGCATCAATCGGCAAATGGACACCTTGAAGGTGGCTCATGAACTCTAGCGAGCACCTCTGGGCGTTGTTGGTCGTTGGTCCATTCTCGCAACAGGAGCAAGACACAGGGACACTTTGGTTGATAGCAACTTTTTTTAAAAGGCGGAAGTAAATACAGCAAACTATCATTTATCATTGAAACGCTGTAGAAATATGTCATTCTGTGATGGACAAAGCAAATTGTTAGACCTCCGAAATGAAAACAACATTTCCCTCTTTTTCCTCTGTCTCTCTCTAGATTGTCCTTTTCTCTTTGGGTTCAGATAGGTAGACAGGTAGGTAGGTAGCATGCTCAGTCCATCGTAGTCAAAATTTCATCCACACGGGCCGTTCGGACAAGGCTGAAACTTATATTTATAATGAATCATCACCGCACAATACCTTTTCACACCCCTCCCCCTTCCCAGTCTCAATGCACTATAGCTTCTACTCCCCTCTCGCGAGATGTTGGTTGCGAGCAGTGGTGCATGTGGCGCTGGACCTCGGTAGGATCAACTGGAAAATAAAGATTTATAGTATCGATCAGCACGCCGTCACCTCGAAAGATGGCCGTCGCGAGTCTGCCAGAAAATCTCTGTCGTCACAGGCCAATTAAGCGGAGCCATTCACTACTCGCGCCACAACACATCCACGTGCACGTTTCAACCTTTGAGACAGCGTTACAACACGGCACGGCACAGCATAGCTCAGCACGGCACGCAAGTCACCACTACGCAACGCCGTGCAACGCGCGCGCGCTCTTATCCTCTCCTCCTTCACCCCGTCCACACTACTCCTGTAGCTCGCCGACAAGACGAGACAAACATACCTACGAATGAGTTGCCATTGGTTGGGGTTGCCGGTTTGTTTGCTGCGCCAGCCCGCCGGATTTGGTTTGCTGATCCTCCTGAGCGCCTCCAAGCCATCAATCCGGTACCATATTCGTGGTGCAGCAAAGAACTGGCAAGAACTGGTTACAAGGGTTCGCCGTCGAAAAGGGTTCTGGCGATAGAGCCGCGATGCGCCCAGAAAGAAATGCAAAAGAAAAAAAAGCTCAAGTAGGCAAAGAAAGAATCGCGCGCCGAAAGCCCGTCGCGCTGCGCGGGAAAGCCGCACCTGTGTAGGGCGCCTTCGCGTTCGCGCCGCCGTAAAAAGGGATTCTGATCTCCCCGCGATTGGGACCTCGGCTCGGAGCCCGGCCAAGAGCGCAAGTTGCAGGCGCCTTACGCCAAAACAGAAAGATTGAACTTGCACGCCCAGCGACGGCCTCGCAGGTCTTAAGAACGAAGACCAAAGAAAACGTCGAAGGCGAGCATCTTCTACAATGGCGGAGTTCTATCTTAGCGCAGAAAGTAGAACACCCTCAGGGCGGCAAGCTGGAGAACCAAAAGTGAAAACTGATACCGGAGAGCTTGGCCATCAGCACCGCGGTTATGACGTCGTGAACAGCAACAACAATGTCAGAGATCATCATGACGCTTTCGATAAATCTGGAGACGTTGTAGAAGAAGAAGAAGAAGAAGAAGAAGACGACGACGAGGAGGAGGAGGGTTTTTGGGAAAACGCACTTTTTACCGCGTTGCGAGAGCGTGTTACTGACTTTGAGCGCCAAGCGAGTGATCTCGGTTGGTACGTTTTAGTTCCAACTCGTGCGTCCCTAGAGGCGGCAGGATTGGTGCACAGGGTCGGGACAAGTGTTCTCCGCAAGCACGTTGTACATGCATCACCTTATCTGCGTGGAGAGTTTGTCAACTTTTCGGGAGATCGGCTGCTCGTGCAGCACGGATTCGTTGATGTTGTTCGCGACCGACATGAGAGAGCCACCGCAAACGATAGATACAAGATTGTCAGCGAGGAGACTTGCTTTGGGAAAGGCGGTTCATACAAGGTGCTCATGATTGATCGGCCCATTCTCGGGGATACACAGCACATCGATTCGTATCTCCCGCCAGACGCTGCGCCAATTTTTGCAGAGGATGGAACAGCTGTCTTTGATGAGACGCGCCCCGTCGATGAATGGATGTTCGTATTGAATCGAGATCGCAACAATAGCGCAGTGCTCCGCCAATTGGAGCGTTTCACTGAGGACTTCCGCCGCAGCTACGTGCTCGTGACCAATCGCGTTGGCATTGCGGATTTTGTTCGAAAGATGAATGTGAGCATTGAACGCGCCGTAGATGGACTCGTGGCGGACAATCGCCCGCGCTTTGGTCAAGCGGCATCCAATAGGCGTTTTCGCGCAATGCTGCGCCGCGTTGTTGAGGCCTTTACCTTTCTTGGGGTGCATGATATGGTATTCGGCGCGCTCGTCCAGTATTATCGCGAGCAAGAGGTTCTTGTTCTAGCGCAGCTTGGTGCGCATAAGGATGCAATGAACTCTTCGGCAGAGCGAAATAGTACGCAGTTTTTCGAGGATCTCAATCAGCAACGATGTCCGCTGGCCAAACTTGAGTTTCTGCGTGATTATCTGCGCGTCTCTTCGCTGCACGGAGATTTCACACTCAATGCGGACAACATTCTTAGCACACTCGTGGATCGTCTTGCAAATCTTCCAGTGCATGCTGCGTCGCGCGCACACATCTTGGCGAATCTTCATTACATGCAAAGTTTTCATACATCGCCCATGCCCAACGATCTGCGTTACCTTCTGTACCAATTTCGGGCTGCGATTTGCTTTCTGTCGGGCAAAGAGGATGTCGAAGACATTGGTTCGTCGCCGCAGATTCTGACGCACCCCCCGTCGCGCAAGCAAACGCCAGATCGCGTCCTTGCGCACGCAAAACCTCGGCCCGCGGGACAAATTGGCGTATCGAGCGCTCTCGATACAAATGCCAAGGTCGATAACGGTGACGAGGATAATGAGGGGAGAGAAGACGAAAGTGACGATGATAGTGAAGACGACAGCGAAGACGATAGTGGGGATGACAGCGGCGGCTACGATGATGATAGTACTTGCGGCGGTGGGGGTAAGGGAACCAAACGGTCGGCAGCAAAACTCGGAGGCTTTCTGACTGCCTTAATGAATAGCGACGCTGATGTTGTCTCCTCATCACGATAAGACCTGGTGGGGAAAAGGGAGACATGTATCTCTGTCTAGGCCTATTTCTCTTTACTTTTTCATTTGAAAGACTGAACCATTGCGAATGCTGGCGTTATTTTCCGTGCTCTGACATTTATTCTTCTCTGACCAAAACGCAACGAAAGCATTTTCTATTTGTCACGTTTACCCAGAGACGCTGGCCACCGAGATGACCCAGCCGACCAGCCCGCCCGCCCAACCTGAACTCGACGCACCGTCTTTTTCCCACCCTGCCCAAATTGTTCTCTCTTGTTTTGTTGTACTCGATAACGGAGTGAGGTGAGCTGGCGACGAGACGGAGCCTGCGCGCAGAATAACTACGCCCGACGAGGCGGGCAACGCATAAGCGGGGCGTCGCGAGCCTGGCCACGCGACGTGCGCGCGCAGGTGCGTGCGCGTGGTCCTCCTTGTCCTCCTTGCTCGCGCCCGCTCGCTGCGCGTAGCAAGTGCACGAGGCAAAGAAGTGGGGGGAGAAAATCGTCGCCAGCCATGGCGTCAAGCGCAGGCAGCCTTGGGCTGAGCGGCGGCAAGGCTGGCGCGGCGGGGGGCTCTTCCGCAGGAGGCGCTTGAATGCATTTTCAAGTTCACAAGGTTTCCGCGCGACAAGGAGGCGATCTTGAAGCCGTCATTGGGTCTCCCGGTAAGTTTGCGGAGCGATCAAAACGTATGGTGATGTGCTCGATGAAGGCGGATTGTCTAACCGGCTGTGCTTTGGCTAATTTGATGCTTTTCTCCTCAGGCATTTGATCCAGCACCGCTTGATGAGAACGAAGCCTTTCCGGAAACTCTCAACACGGTGGACCCGGCTGGCTTTGTTGAGCCAGCTCCCCGACTGAGCAATAGCAGCGAGTATGGGTCGTTCCTCGCTAGCACGCTCAAGCACAATGCTGGCATCGTGCAAGGCATGTCTGAACGCGTCGATGCCATGTTTGACGAGTGGGAGGAGGAGCGTGCCAAGGAAGTTGTGTACAGGATGGACGGCTTGAAAAAGTTTTTCCGATCTGTGGTGGTGACGGATAACGAACAGGAGCTTGAGCGCTTTCTGGATCGAGTCATTTCGGACGAAGAAAGCTTTGCGCACTTGGTGGAGCGCGCCACCAAGATTCCGGTGCGCACGGTCCAACCGCGTCATCAGCGAGCGGCGGCGGATCCCTTGACACGCGATCTGTGTGGGCGAACATTGTCCCCGCTACATGCTGGTTGGTGGGTCCGACTGACACAGTTGAAGTCGCGGGAGCAGTCGGGCGCTTCAGCATACACGCAAGCAGCATGGAGCCCGTCTCTGCGCGATGCTGATTCGAGCAAACAAGCGTGGACCGCCATGCTCTCTGGGCTCATTTTTCAAACCGTGTCAGAGATTGCCGAGCCACGAGGGCAGCGTCCGAAAATGCGCATTGGACTGAATCGAAGTACCCCAGACCCAGACCGTCGCAAGACCTCGGTAGCGAGCATTTCTGCGCGGCAACTAACCTCAAGGAATAAGCTTAATGAGAGCAAGCTTGAACAATTTGAGTATCTATGGGAGCTCGCCCGCTCTCACTTTGAGGCAGGGCTCATCATTCAGGATCGCTTTCTAAGCAATATGGTGCAGTCAGTAATGGGGCGCATGCACATGGAAGCGACTACAGGTCCAACAAAGTGGAAAGGACCGCTTCCTCTGTTCGTGTGTTACCTTTTCGTCTCCAAGTTGGCTCGGCTGGCGCCTTTTATGAATGAGACTGTCTTGCGCCAGTTTTGGTTGCTTTGCACGTACAACCTTCGAGCATTGTACTGGGCCAAGGCCGGGGCGAGGTCTGGGTCCAATGGGGACGCTCCATCACCAGAGGGGGAGCTCGCGATTGAACACGACGTGGCATTTGATGCCTATGCCGATATTTTGCAAGGCGCCATTCGATTTGTTGCCGTGGCAACGCCCCCGAAAATATTTCGCTCGTGGGAGCGTGATCTTCAAGTTCCAGGATCACTGAGTCGATCCCCGAGCTCTGCGGGCGGACGATCTGCGTCTGGTTTGTCATCAGACCGGCGGTCCGGTGGTCAAGGGCAGAAAAATCAAAGTCAGGAAGTGGCGCCCACGTGGTGGGCTGAAGCCCCTGCATTTGTAGCAAATGGTGCAGGTGCTAGTTCGTCAGGTATTTCAGGTAGCAGCGGCGCGCCAGGTGATAGTTCGGCAGCGGGCGGGTCTGGGGGAGGAGGCAGTGCTACATCGCCAATGAATTCGGTTCCTGGAGGCGGGCCTTTCGGGGCTCAACAGGGAAATGGAGACGGCGTCTTTCCTTTGTGCACGACGGCTGGCACAATGTCGGCCGAACAAGCGCGTCTTCCACCAACTGCACCTGCGGGAATTGCTACCGCAGCCAGTGTGCGTTCCCTGCAGCCAGGGACGGTAACGTTGAATTTTGCAGCGCGGGCAAGGAGCCGAAAGCGTCGTCGTCAAGAAATGCATCCAAATTTGGATCCATGGCTCAAATTTGAGCTCATCCCTAACACACCAAGTCTGCACTATTTGCTTCGGGGTGCACGAAAGGTCAGGCGACCCCAACTGCACCCGACTCAATTTGGAATTATGCGCTCAAGTTCTTTGCAGTCAACAACGTCATCATCTAGTACCATGCACAATGTACGAGCAGTAAATATGTAATCAATGACGATAGATTTGGATCGAACTCTTGCGAGATTTGCGATGAAAAACTTAAGAGATATCAATAAGTTCGTTTGATCACCGCAAAATTTAGGTTGTGATGCGCTTTTTAAAACCCGGAACGGAGAAGTTAACTGGCGGTATATCAAACCTATTAGATTCGTAAATTTTGGTAGGTTCGTGTGCTCGCTGACAGTGAGATTGTGAGACACCAGGATTAAGCCAAAGACAAACCAAGGACGAAGTTAAGACAAACCAAGGACGAAGTTAAGACAAACCTAAGATGAAGTTAAGACAAACCTAAGACGAAGTTAAGACAAACCTAAGACGAGCCAAAACCATACCAAGGACAAGCCAAGGACAAACCAAAGACAGCGAGTTCGTACCACACCTCTTTGCGACTCATTTCATCACTAGGATTGAAGTTCTCATTGAAAATCAGTAGCCAGCTTTATTGTCGCGCTCTTGATCTCAAGGCCAGTATCTCGCGCAGCGTTTCGTATTCCTTGCATTGTCGATCTCTTTTCAAACACAAAGGTTCATGACTGATTTACTATTGCACGCTTGAAGACTGTGTGCTGAAAGTTGTCTTCTTTCTGAAAAGGAAAAACATTCTTGATGATTGTCGACAAACGGATATGTTGGAAATCAGGGAGGCGAAGGGGAGAAACCAATGCGCACAAAGAGAAAAGAGTCCTGCGACGCACCATTTTTGTGATACAGCTGCACCATGCGGTAGCCTGGAACAATGGCTGTGACGGGAACAACGCGCTGACCAATAAAGTCGTCCTTGCCTACGAGATCATGATCGTTGACGACGAAACTAAGAAGTGCAAGCTCCGGTTGACGCACAGAAAACTTGAAGGTTTCGTTCCATGATGGGTTGAAGCCATTATCATCAACATGACGCGTAATGAAACGACGCTGGTCGACCTCGATTCCATGAAGCGAAACCTCGACATAAGGATCAATGACCTCACTTGAGTCACTCTGGCCCAGTGGCTTTGGGAGGTAATGCCCGGAAATCACAGAAACGGTCAATTCACAAACGACGTCTTTGGGAAGGCCATCCCAAGGGGTAAAAGAATCACCGAGCTGGAAAGAGGGCTTGAGGACGTAGCCACAGCCTCCATTGTCGCTAAATCGACCCTGATTGAGCCAAACGGGAAGAGAATTTGTCTGATAGTTGAGCGCGACAAGCTGACAGCCGGCGTTCCAGGCTGAAACAGGGTCATAGTTGGAGGAGTCTACGCGAGAGCCGGCAGGATAGACGCGCACAAGGTGGCGCTGCGCATACTCGCAGAGGTCTCGCATCGGGTAGCCGGCCTTCGTGAGCTTGTGCATTTTACCTTCGACAATTGAGGAAGAAGACGCAAAGGGGGGCTCTTTGAAGTCGACGCGCTGACTGGCCTTTTCGTGCGTAAACTTGAGCTTGACGTTTTTGATGTACATGACCTTGAGAAGCTGATCATCCACGCCAAGAGACTTTGCGGTATCAACATCTTCATCGTCGTCGTCGTCTTCATCGTTGAGAGCGAGTGAAGAGAGCGACATGATGTCCGAAGAGGGCTCAACCACGGTGTTTTCGGGAGCTTCGGGAAGCTTGGAGGTACCGACATCGCTGGCCACGGTGGCAATGCCTTCGGTCGCGCCGTCTGACGCGCCGTCTGACGCGCGTTTGGCATTCTGCTTGATCTTGACTGGCTTGTCCCGAATGACAATCTTGCCCTTGAGGTCTTCGGGGGAGAGCCAGCTGTCTGGACCACGCGTCCAGTCGGGCTTGCCGCTGCCGTCGTCGTGGCCAGGCCATTGAAAGAGATGATCGCCAAATGTGGACTTGAGCATGTCGACTTGGACCTTTTGCTGGGACAAAGAACAGTGGTTCTCAATAGTGATGATGACAGGATACTCGGACGCTTCAAAGGCACAATCCTTGATGGCTTTGAGGCATTCGCGCATGGGTACAGGCTTGCACATGGTGTGACCGTGATTGAC
The DNA here is from genome assembly GCA_000818945.1 of Schizochytrium sp. CCTCC M209059. Classification (NCBI taxonomy): domain Eukaryota; class Bigyra; order Thraustochytrida; family Thraustochytriidae; genus Schizochytrium; species Schizochytrium sp. CCTCC M209059. The sequence continues at coordinate 14,407 of KN805431.1, forward strand.
GATGGGTTCCCCGTCGCTGCCGTCCCACGCATCCAATTCGATAACACGAACACCTAGCTTGAGCGCACGGGCCACGGCGGTGCCGGAACTTTCACTGCTCATCTGGTTTCCTGTCAGGTACGTGTTGTGGGAGGACGAAATAAAGTAGTGGCTCAGGGGTTGTGTCATGTCTTGATAGACTTGAAAGTGCATTTGATGATCCATGATGGCGTTGAATTCATTGTCTGTAAGGAGACGCTGAAAACCCTCGTAAGTAAGCACAGGTCCCTCCAGAAGGCTCTCTTCATCAATATCCGAGTCGAGAAATTCCTTGATTTCCCGTTCCGATGCTCCCTCATGCTTGAGGATGAGCTCTACGCATTCCAGAAGAGTCAGGTCAACCTTGCTCATGGAGGACGAGAGAAGGTAGCGGGAGAGTTCCTCGGCAATCATGCCTTCATTCGACGCGCACGCACGCTCAAAGACCTTTTGCATGTCGGGAAGAGACTGCACTGCGCTAAAGAGGGCCTGAAACTCGTCAAAGTCGAGGGTACCGTTGCCGTCGGCGTCGAACTCGGCGAACTTTAGCCGGAGTTCTCTCTCGGGGATGGCGACATTGAGCTTGTGCAGGACCTTTTTCACTTCTTTGAGTGAGAGCACGCCGTCGTTGTTCTTGTCGCCGGCCTTCCATTCGGCGAGGCACCTCGAGTCAAAGCTCAGGTACCGCCCGCGCTGGCCGAGCCGTTCCTCGGCGGCGCGCGTCGCGGCCGCGCCGGTCTTGGACTGCGCGCACCCCATCTCGCGGCACGCGCTGCCCGCTCTGCCTCTCTCCCCGCGCCTCGCGCCTCGCGGGCCGCCCCTCCGCTGCGCTGTGCTGCGCTGCGCTGCGCCGTGCCGAGCTTACCGCGCTCCGCTCCTCGCGCAGCTCCCGCTCCTCGTCCCTGGACGCGCTTGGTTGATCGAGATTTGCCTTGCCGGCAAACTAACTACTTACTATACCAAGTAGGAGAAAAAGTAGCTCGAAGCCAGCTCCAGCCAGCGCGGTCCTGCGATTGCGATCGCGGTTGCGATCGCGGTTGCCTTGCTGCTGCTTGCACGTAGTGTTACACTACGTTTGTCCGCGTGCATGCGCGTCCGTCTGCTACATGCAAGGCATGCACGCGTGCGTACCTTGCTGCCTCTTGAGCGCGTGCCGCGGCGTAAAAGTGTCCGTCTGTGCAGTTGTTGCCTCGAAAGATTTCCGATCGTTCGGCAGCGGGAGGTGATTGATTGCGGCCGACGACTAATGTGGTGATAGGCCTCGTGACCCGGACTTGCCTGCCCCGATCGCTGGAAGTCGAGAGGCTTCGTCGAGCAGATGATGACGCAGTTCTTTTTTCCTTCGCGCCCGCCATCGGCGAAGCTTCGCATGGCCAAATTTGGCGCATGTTTGGCCGCACTCTCGCGTTGCGCCAGCCATTGCTGTCGAATTGCCTTGCCTCCGAAGTCTCACAGGGTCGCCAAGCAACGTAAAAATGCAGAACAAGATGATGACCATGGTTCAAGGAAAAGCCAGCGTCGAGTCATGAAGGTCCGCCGTAACCCCCTCGTTTGGCCCCGAATATCAACCATAATGAACGACCTGGGAGTTGATAGAGGTCATCTCCTAGAGTCTCTTGTGGGGGGGCATGCAATGTATGTATTGGGTAATCGATACCCGGAGCGCAATAGGCGCGGCAGAGGAGGGGGGCCCGCCACGGTGGAAAGGCGATCCGATACGGGCAGATATGAACGTTCGAGGAGGTCGGGGAAGAGGACGAGGAGAAGCTCTCGAAGGACGCCGGCAAAGCTGGTGCGGGAGAGAGTTGGCGCGGACCACACCCCGCCGGGACCGCAGCAAACCCGATTGCGAACAAGCGAGCGAGGGCACGCAAGCAAGCAAGCAAGCAAGTAAGCAAGCAAGCAAGAGGATCGCGAGCGGCAGGGAGAAGTCAAGCGACGCAAACCGAGGAGGTTCTGGTGCGCGCGTGCGCGCGTGTGCGAAGAGGGAGCCTGCTTTGGGAGCGGTAGTTGGGATTTCGCAGAAAAGATGTCCACGCCGCAGGAAATGTGGGAGGCCCTGCCGCCGCTCAGCAAGACGTGGCTGGGGCTGTCCGTGCTGGCCACATTGACGACACAGCTGGGGACGATTTCGGTTTCTAGTCTCCACTTTGCGGCGCCTCTGGTGTACCGCGACTTTCAACTTTGGCGACTTGTGTCGACGTTTTTTTATTTCGGCAAGCCCTCGTTTGGGTTTTTGATGTCTCTCTTCATATTGGCGCGATTCTCAAGCTCCGTCGAGATGGATCCTTTTAGAACATCGCGTATGGGAGGCTCTGCGGACTACGCTTTCATGCTCATGATCATGGGCACTGGCTGCTTGCTGATTTCATGGTACATGCAGATGCCCTTTATGGCGCATTCTCTCCTCTTAGGTGTCTTGTATGTTTGGAGCAAGAGGCATCCAGAGGATCCAACGAGCATCTGGGGTTTTCGGTTTACGGGAAAGCATCTCCCCTGGGCTCTTATGGCATTTACGGTACTCACTGGCGGCTCACCGATTCCTGACATCATCGGTATCATTGTGGGCCATGTGTACTACTTTTTGGTCGATGCCTATCCGCGTATGAAAGGTGGCCCCGTTGTGCATACGCCGGAATTTCTCATTGCTCTTGTACATGGAGCAACCGCACAACCATACGCGGCTCCGGCAGGCGCTACGACTGGATTTCAGCGTCACAATTGGGGCGTCGGTCGTCGTCTCGGCGACTAAACTAGACTGATCAAGCTTTTTATTGGAAGAAAAGTCTTGCATTGCTCTGGCCCGTCAGTCTTGTCTAGGTCAAGGCAAATTTTGCTCATTTCTGCTTTTGAAAAGTCAAGTTTCGCTCGCCCGAGGCTACTTTTTTGTACTTTTGGGGGAGACAAGCCTTTTTCGCTTGCCCGAGGCGATTGATGTACTGTCTCGGGAGGCAAGTTTTTTTTCGCTCGCTCAATGCGGCTTCTGCTCCCTTTTTGTTGAAGCACGGCGGTCAGCGCGAATGATCTGTAAGAATTTAAGATCTTGCCGATGAATTTAGTTTCGCGAGCATTCATCGCCGGAGTTTTCGGCGCTCCTCCACTTTTAAAAATATATTCTTTGGCATTGACACTTTAGCCAATGCCTTTACCGTTTTTCTTATGGAATGGACCACGGTGTCGATTTGTGCGACCTGACGTGCGTGCATGGATGATACAAGCGAGGGTCAGTGATGTGGAATCTACCCAAAGTAGGAATACACTGGCAATACCTCACTTGCTTGTGAAGATCTGCCACAGACGCGGAGTAATACTTGATCGTCAGCGGACATTGCAGACTCGCACAAACAAAAAAGCAAATTAATAGTTGATTTCTTTACAAAGATAGTTCATTGCATGCTTTTATGCTGTACCAAAGTAAGGTGCTTAAGCCCGTGTCAAAACAGAGTATCTAAAGCAAACAGGACCAGACTGATACGGAAATCGCGCTCGCGCGACCCGATCCTACACCATCGGAGCTTTTTTGCATATATCCCAGACTGAGCGCAGTCCAAGCTAGCCATGTCTTGATTTCAGTGCCAGCGTGTGCTTTGATTCAAGTGAAAATTTGTTTGCGAGCTTGCAAGCATCAAACACGTCCAATGCCTCGGAAAGCCTGGGTAGTCACAAAGCGAGAGCTAGACTTGGTATTCAGCCCCACGTCGCGAGAGACAATCTGTTTCGACAAAGAGGCTCTGGGTAGCAGGTACGTGACCAAGGATCTTATCGGAGTAGCTTGCGCGCGCTCAATGCCGCGTTTAAAGTCACATGACGTCTATTCGCAAGTCTGCACGCAGCAGACGCACTAGATGACACCGTGGGAGCTTTACGACGACAACGTTAGTTCTGACGGCTCAAACGGCGAAAGATGTCAAAAAAAGGCTTGAGCTAAGGTATTGCTGAAGCTGCAGGATCAAGAAACAAAAGGCTATAGCAAAACTTCATCATGTTGCCAAGGAAAGACAAGGTCAAGCTCCGTGTTGGACCTCGATAAAGGAGTGAACCTTCCGAAAGATCTAAAAAATGGTCAAGAGGAGAGGCAGATGTTCAATAAAGAACAATAAAAGGGCGCAAGGCTGGATTAACGGGTCAAGCATCGACTTGCGCCGTGAGAACGCGCGGTATTAAGATCAGCACAACGCCAGGCAATGAGTCCACGCCATGAGTCCGCGCCGAGCCTGGACCCTCGCCTGAAATAAACCTGCACAATCCTAGACCAACTCCCTAGAGATGGGCCAGGCTAGCGAACTGGGACCACTGAGCCGAGCAAACCAAGGAGCGACCAAAGTCGATGCTAGAAGCCGGAAGACTTCAAAATACGCTAATTTTTTTTAGAAAGATCATCGTCCGAGCAGCAGCGTGAGAAGCCTGCAACCCACATTTTGGTTTCGTGCTAGCCACGAAGCGGGATTTCTCATACGTTTAGTGAAATCGACTTTTTCATTTCATTCGTTTGTCCTCTGATGAAATTACTATCAACTTATTCGCCAAATTTGTTGCGTTGTGCACGGACAGGATCTGATAAAAACCATGTGTGCGTTACCAGCCATATGACCGGTGTCGAGCGTGCTTCATCCGACTTTAGAGCCTGATATGTCGCGTTTGTCGAAGACATGGAGAATTCCGTTCCTTACCTCCTTCTCTTGGATGGGTTCACTTGAGGACTCGCGCGCATGTCCCAGAGATATCCCTCACAAAGAAACAAGAGTCATGATTTTGTCAAGGAGTCTCTCCGCAGAGGCACAGCTGCCACCACCGCAGGCCAGATCTTCTCGTCTGTCTTTCATCGTTGTCATAGGATGACGAATCTTAGGCTACGCGCATGAGAGAGAAAGGCGAGGCGACCGCATCTTTACCCATCCCCGTACACATTCTCCTTTCAGCTGGCTGGCACGTGCTCTGTGCTCGAAACAGAGGGGGCGGCGGGCGCGGCACCCAGACTATCTCCGGCCTCCTCCAGCCTCCTTTGGCCCAACCAAGATCCTCGAAAAATTTCTTCCTTTTCCTTTTTCCCTAACCGACCCCGACTCCCCCAAAAAGCTAGCGTGCAGGCGCAGACAAGCAGCCTGCGCCAGTACACCGTTGTCCCGGCCTGGCCGGCCTCGCCTCGCCTGTTCGTTGCCCTTCAAGTTCTTCCCTGAGGCGAGATTCGCTCGTATCCTTGTCCGGCAGGGGGTCCGTCGACGTTCCTCTCGGTCGTTGCCTCGCCTGGGCGTCATGTCACTTCCTCCCCTGTCGTCCGGGCTTCTCCCGCGGCACCTTTCGTCGTAGCCGCCCTGCCGCTCGCTGCTGCGTCTTCGGAGCCGCTGCAGCGCTCCGCCCCTGCACGCTTTGGGATGGACGTGTTGCGTTGTGTTCGCCATTTTTCCTTCTTTCTCTTGCTCTACTTTATATCGTTGATTCCTTCTTTCCTTCCTTCCTTTCTCCTTGCGTTCGCCGGGCCGTGCCGTTCGTCCGGCCGCCCTACCAAAGCGGCCTCCACACTGCCAGCCAGCCCGCGCCGACCGTTCGCCGTGGCGTCTTTCTTGCGCCTTTCGTGTCGCCGCGGCCGCCCCAGAGGTCGCTCGAGAGCACAAAAGCCGCGTGAGACGGACTCCGCAACTCCCTCCCCCCCCCCCAAATATCCCCCTTTCTCCCACACTTCTCCCTCACCTTTGTTCGGACCCACCCCACCTCCTCCACAGTTTGGAAGCGATCCGGCACCGCTCCCGCAGCTACCGGCCGGTACTTGCTCGCGTTGACTGCGGGCACGGTTTCTCTTCGCCCGCAGGAGGGAGGCCCGCGCTGGTCGCTGGGTGATTGCCTGAGCGCGTCGCCCCGAGCGAGCCGTCAGTGCAGTCCGTGCAGCCAGATCAGGGCGAGCGAGTCCGACAGAGCGAGCCGCGGCCGGCCGGCGGTTCCGCCTCCGCCGGCCTCGCAGCCAGGCCCTGCGGATCGATTTCCTCCTCCCCCTTCCCTCTCTCCTCCTCCCTGCGGGCTGCGGCTCGCGCTGCAGCCGCTGCCACTGCCACTCACTCGCCCCCCCCCCCCCGGCGCCGCCTGCCCCTTCGCTGACACTTCGCCGCGACTTCGCCGGCGGCCGCGGCGTCGCGCGCGCGAGGTCGGCCGCGGCCGGCCATCCCCGAGCGCGTTGGCGGGTCTTTCCTTCAGAAGGCGCGCGCGTGGCCCGGCCGGGCGGGCGCGGAGCGGTCCGCGATGCGAGCTGCGGCAGCCAGCCAGCCAGCCAGCCGAGGCCGGCCAGCCGGCTTCGCGTCCTTTCGACTCCGCTCGGACCAGGATCTGTCTCTCCTCGCCTCGCCTCGGAAAGGGCGGCGGCCGGGGGCCTCCGGCGCAGAAGGCCCCCCGCCGCGCGCCGGGCCCCGGCCAGGCCAGGCGCGGCGAGGAGGCCTGCGCGCTGGCGAGGGGAGCGGGGCGCGAGCGAGGAGGGCCCGCCGAGGCCCGAGGTAAGCTTGCCGGCGCCTCCGAGGCTGGCGGCGGCGTCAGGCGCGGAAGCCGCCTCTGCACTGTGGATACTGCGGAGCCGCAAACGGTGCCCGGTCTTTCGCACCTCCTCCGGCGACCGCGCCACCGACTGAGGAGCCAACCATGCTTGCGACCAACCACCACGTGCCAGCAGCAGCAGCAGCAGCCTGGCAGCAGCCAGATTCACGGCCGGTGGCCGGCCAGGGAAGGGGAAGCAGCCAGTGGCGGCCAGCCGCGCGGCCGTCCTAGCGCGGGCTTTCTTTCTTTCTTTCTTTCTTTCTTTCTTTCTTTCTTTCTTTCTTTCTTTCTTTCTTTCTTTCTTTCTTTCTTTCTTTCTTTCTTTCTTTCTTTCTTTCTTTCTTTCTTTCTTTCTTTCTTTCTTTCTTTCTTTCTTTCTTTCTTTCTTTCTTTCTTTCTTTCTTTCTTTCTTTCTTTCTTTCTTTCTTTCTTTCTTTCTTTCTTTCTTTCTTTCTTTCTTTCTTTCTTTCTTTCTTTCTTTCTTTCTTTCTTTCTTTCTTTCTTTCTTTCTTTCTTTCTTTCTTTCTTTCTTTCTTTCTTTCTTTCTTTCTTTCTTTCTTTCTTTCTTTCTTTCTTTCTTTCTTTCTTTCTTTCTTTCTTTCTTTCTTTCTTTCTTTCTTTCTTTCTTTCTTTCTTTCTTTCTTTCTTTCTTTCTTTCTTTCTTTCTTTCTTTCTTTCTTTCTTTCTTTCTTTCTTTCTTTCTTTCTTTCTTTCTTTCTTTCTTTCTTTCTTTCTTTCTTTCTTTCTTTCTTTCTTTCTTTCTTTCTTTCTTTCTTTCTTTCTTTCTTTCTTTCTTTCTTTCTTTCTTTCTTT